>JACEGR010005213.1:0-76337 GCA_014170235.1 Listronotus bonariensis
GATATACATATTCGGTTTATTTTTCTGCATTCTTTGTTTAATCATTATAAAATATATCCTATAGCACTCTTGAATATTGTAGCTTTGTAATTGTAAAAAAATAATTCTGATCGCTATAGTATTTCCGAAGATTAGCCCTTACAAAGTTATAGTTTATCCAAGATAGCCGACCCGTGCCCACTTCGTTGGGCGTTAATATTTGAACTTTGTGTTTAATTATAATAAAATATAGCCATAACACTCATAAATAGTGTAGCTTTTTGACTGTAAAATTTTTTTATGATCGGTTCAGTACTTCCAAAGATTAGCGCCTACAAGTAAACAAACAAACAAAGTTACAAACTTTAACTCTGTATAATATTAGTAGATAAAGATTTAAAAATTCTAATGCGTAGTCTACGAAGATATGTGTTTTACTAGGTAACTTATAATTTATCATATTTTATTATTTTCTTAATTAAATATTTTTTACAAAATAGCTATATCTGTACGTAAGATCATTAATGGCATACACATTTTCTACAACTAGTCAAATTTAGCTTTAAATATTCATACAGACCAGTAACATTCTCCTTAAATCAAATTATAACTACCCGTTATTTCGAATTCAGTCGTTGAAACTACCCTTCTGGTGCCGTCAAGTCTGAATACTATTGAGCGGCGAAATTAAGGGCATGGGGGCCAATATTCTGCCCTCGGCATACGAATAACGTGATATACACAGTGGCTTAAAACAAGAAATGACCAAAATTGGTTTGATTGGTAATGCAATATCTTGCAACTCGTTTTTAAACGGTTTTACTTATGGTTAGCTTGACCCATTTATTTATTGGTTATTTGTTACTTGGGTCAAATTAAGTAATTGGAATTTCACCTCCTTCCTGACAACCGATGGATCTGATATTTGGTACACACTCTTAATCTTAATGACATTCTTTATAATCCAAGATGGCCGCCGATACAAATTACCGGATTACATTACTTTACTACAATTGAATATGGATTTTGAATGAAAGAGCTTGTTTGATAGAATGGAGCTCACTACAAACAATTAAAATCCAAGATCGCCGCAAACACAAAATGGCAAATTACATATTTTTTTCCTAACTACCTTAATGTGGGTATTTAATTAAAGGGCCTAATTAGTAGAATAGAGCTCAATATGAAAAATATTAAAATCCAAGATAGCCGCCCTCACAACTTGGCGAATTACATATTTTTCACAACTACCTCAATACAAAATCGGTGGTTAGTTCTGGTTAGTTATAAAGTTTAATGAACTCAATAGAATAAGAAGTTTTATGTCATAACAAAACCAAAAACTTAAAAATAAATTATATTTTCCAAGCAACCAACTTATTAATCTGGGGTATTGCTCAAAAAAAAAAATAAAATCGTTGGGCACTTGAAATTTCTATCATAATATTTACTCTGGATACGCTACGCCCAACGGTTTAATTATTTGTGTGATCAATACCCCAGATTGATTAGAAGATTGGTGCGATCTGGTAGATAGTTTTAAGTCTAGATTAAAGATATGTTCTATGCAGGGGATTCTTAACTCATACTCATAAACTTGGGATAATAATACTAAGGACAAACAATAACTAATAACGAAAAAGTATTTCTAGTTAATGAAATAATTATGTTAAAATAAATAAAATAACGAGAACTATGAAGAAAAATATTGAATAGTTAGCTATTTTTCTTTATAAATTATTAAAGTATAGTTTTTATACAGCTCTGTAAAATTAAACGTCTGGATTTTTTGTTCCTAATGACAAACTCACCAATAAACAACCCAACTAACAATTATTGGACGGCGCAACGTCGCCAAACGCAACGAAACGTTGCGTTCTTTCGTTTTAAATTCCTACATAGCGACTCTGTTTTGTACCAATTTGGTGGATGATTTTAAGTCGTCCGGACGTTGCAAACGTAACTACTTCAAGTGGGTCGACGTAATAACGTTGCTGAAGGCAACTTGTTTAATAAAAATATGTACCTTTTTGTTTATTAAAATATAATTTTGGCAACTTCTAGTAAATTTATAAGTCGCCGTACAATTTTACTTTTAAACTATTATGGCATAGTAGTAAAGCAGTTGTTTATATTAGATATTTTGTTATAAACTGAATGATTAAATCGCCGTGATTGTTTTGCAAATCATCCAAATTTTAAAACGAACTATAGTTTACTGACAAATATATGTCAGTTTTACATAAAACAATATGCTTTTTCTTAATTTATTTAAAAAATTAATTATTAAAAAACATTAAATTATGTTTTAAAGTAATAGATACATCTATAATAACATTTTTTCTTAACTGAATCCTGGAAACGAACATAAATTATCAGAATTATGTTTTTCGTTTTATTCCACATTAAAAAGTCAAAATGGCTGCCTTGATCTGTTCCTAGATTCACATTCTTTAATGGCGGAAGGTAGTCGCGATCGCAACCATATTTTTGACTAAGATTAGATGTTAGCGCCATCAATCAGATAAAGGTTAATCCTTTGATCGAAATGGCCCGTAACCGTTGCTAGGTTGCTACAACCAATCGTCAACGTTGTGAAATGCAACTATGGAAATAGCTTTCAGGCAACGTTAAAGCGTATCTAGCTTCTCTCCCAAAATAAGTACCCTAAAGACCATAGTTTAGAAAACAACGTATAGACGTTAATAGGACGACCGTTTCCGGTGCAACGTTAGTTTTTCAATCATTACGACGTTAATTTAATTGGTCGGAAGAATAGCTTACTTTTCTACTAAAGGCAACGTCAAATTTGGGGTGATTCTTAACCGTTTAAAATTGTTAGTTGGGAAGTACCTAATGGAAATAATGTTTGGCATTCCTTATAGTACACACACCAGTTATAATTTTATATTAACGCGATAAGAATTACAATTAGAGCTTATAGGGATTATACCATTTTATATATGAAACCTAAAATAGGTTACTTCTTTATTACTATTTAATAATAATTTGTCCCCGTAATTATACTTTTTAGCCTAATTTTAAATAATTAGTTATCTTCACAAATAAAATCATTTTACTTACTTTCTTTTTTCATTTTCCGTCATTATTTAAAAGAGTAAGTAAAGGCCCTGGGGCCGAGAAAAGTAGGACCCAAACTGCATTATTTTAAATTGTTTGTACCCAATTCGACACACTTCAATAAAAGGTCTACCTCTTTCAAATCAAACACATCAACAAATTATTTGTTGTCCACCACAACAAAAATGAGATTTTTATACCGCATTTTAAATTGTTAATTTATTGTAATAAACTGCTTTTTTGTAAAATAAAAGTAAATATTTTTACTATTTCAATATATATTTATACTTTTTAAGTGAGACATAAGACTCCGATGGGCCCCCTGAGCTCTGGGGCCACGGAGCACTGTCCCACCTAGTCCTATAGTAGCTACGCCACTGATCACTCTGTGTGGTGGATTCATGAACTGAATAGTCCTTGGTCCTTGCTAAGTACTTGCTTTTAACCAAAACCTCGTTAGTTTTTTGATCCAAATATTAGATACCAAGTATGCATATTGATCCGTAAAAGAAAATCAAGAATTTATCGTCGATTCTGTGGCAAGTCCATCACCCATTTTAAAATAAAATGATTTATGAAAATTAAACAAAAAATTAAAAAAAAATTACATTAATAAATTAGGTGTCATTGTCAGCATATTTGAAAAAATATTTACGCGACTGGCTTTGGTAAACTTTTTTTTTTTAACTACATAATTACAAATAAGGCTTTTATGTCTATTGATATTTGTGTTTGTTTTTTTTGAAAAAAAAATCCGTGTATCTTATTTGGCGCAGTGATATGCAATTAAGCGGTACTTTTATTAACAGAGCTAAAAAAATTCAAATTGCACAAAAACAGTGGCGTACATGTTTTTGTTAAAAATATTGTTTTCAGGTAAGACTGATGTGACTGATGTACATAGCACAAGACAATTGTAATTTTACTATTGACACCCCAACTAACAAATATTGGACGGAGCAACGTCGCCAAACGCAACGCAACGTTGCATTCTTACGTTGTATTTTCGTACATAGCTACTCTGTTTTGCACCAATTTGGTGGATGATTTTTAAGTCGTCCGGACGTTGCAAATGTAAATACTGCAAGTGGGTCGACGTAAAAACGTCGATGAAGGCAACTTGTTCGGCTAAAGCCATCTACAGGAAAACTGTATTAATAAAAATCGGTACTTTTTTGTCTACTAAAATATAATTTTGGCAACTTCTAGTAAATTTATAAGTCGCCGTACAATTATACTTTAACTATCAGGGCAGATTAGTAAAGAAGTTTGTTATATTAGATATTTTGTCATGAACTAGATAATTAAATCCCCCAGATTTATTCGCATACCATCCAAATTTTAAAACAAACTGCAGTTTACTGACAAATATATGGCGAAAATGTAAGAAAAAACAAGCGCGCCATTAAAATAAGCAGTTTTAAATTATGTTTTAAAATAATAGCTTTATCTATAATAACATTTTCTTTCAACAGAATCATGAAGACATCGATAAATTATTAGAATTATGTTTTTTCTTTTTGTCCCACATTAAAAAGTCAAAATGGCAGCCGGCAGTCGCGATCGCAGCCATTTTTTTACTAAGATTAGACCAATGTTAACTCCATCTATTAGGTAAAGGTTAATCCTTCGATCAAAATGGCCCGTAACCGTTGCTAGGTTGCTACAAACAATCGCCCACGTTGTGAAATGCAACTATGGAAGTAGCTTTCATGCGACGTTAAAGCGTCCTTAGCTTCTTTCCGAAATAAGTACCCTAAAGACCATAGTTTACAATACGACGTATAGACGTTAATAGGACGACCGCTTCCGGTGCAACCTTAGTTTTTCAATCATTACGACGTTAATTTAATTAGTCGGATGATCAGCTTACTTTTCTACTAACGGCAACGTTAAATTTGATCTGATTCTTAGTAAAGACCATTAAAGGCGTCTAAAATTGTTAGTTGGGACCAAGCGTGAACACTCGCTTTGCAAAATGTATCAAACGGAAAATTATAGATACGTATAGTCGAATTAAATAAGAGAAACCATAAAACCTTAAATACAATATTCGCCACTGATTTATTTATTTTTTATAAAAAAAAACCTTTTTATTATACCGCTTCGCTTTGTCCTACTATCAGCTCAAAAGGCGCCGACAAGTGAGGTAATAAAATTCTGGAGTCAACGAAGACTTGAAAACTTTTATTGTTTTTCTTATTTGATGCCAACGACTTTACTGTCTACGATGTGTACGTTAAATCCCTCGATTGATGCCTGCTTTATAAATTTCGCCAAGCGAGCATCCACGCTGGGTGTCTATAGTGAGAACTAGAATTGTCTTTGACACTTCTAAATTTTATCAAAATCGATTAGGCATTGTATTATTTATAATAAAAGAAAGTTAGTCTTAAAATCATGTAAGTATACACTAAACGGATTATGCAAAAAGTGGTTTTAAACAATAATTCGTTAATGTGCGGAAAAAGAAATAATTTACATTTAAAAACTACAGTACATTACAGCACAAAAATTAAAGTGTAGTAGTTTGTGAAAATATAATACCTCTACATGGTTATGGTTTCTATAATGTAAGTATTTTAAATTTCAAAATATATTTGAAAAGATATATGTAAATTTATTACTCTGTAAAAATTGCATCAAAGAAACAAAAATAGGGTATTTAGAATTCATTAGTACTTACTCAAAACCAGTAAATTTATTTATAATTATTGCAATCCGTATAAGTGCATATAAATCAAAATCCAAACAAAAAAGTAATCGCGATAAAAGATGGTAATTTTATATATTTTTGTATATTTTTTCGCCCATATAAGCTCCGTCGGCATGATCTACTAATGCCTGCAATAAAACGGTAGTCGGGAGAGCACGGTCGTATTATACCTTCACAATACGACCGTGTCCTCCCGACTACCGTTAATCATTTTATTACAGGCAGTCGTCTTTTTGAGGGGTTATATTTATTAGCTATAAACAAGAAGCAAAGCAGGCCTACAAAGTTAATTATTTAAATTCAGCGTGAAAAAATCCAACTTTTAACACATTTATATAACTGTTGTATTAAAAAGTATAAATCGAGATTAAACACTTTAAAACTAGACCCCTCATTTCTTCAGAGCTGCTCCGCGGTGTAAAATTGGAGCATTGTCTTTATCGATGGAGGAAAAAACCTTTTGGTATGTTTTGTCCACAAAAATATTTATTACAGAGGTTTTATATATTAAATGCCAGCTTTTGTAGGCTGCGGTCCCAATAAGCGGCACTTGCCGACATGATGACGGTCGCCTAACGCTACCACTGGTTTGGATCTTAAAGATGAAATGTGTCCACCTTGTAAGTCACACAGATCTACTATCTTAAATTTTCTTTTGCGTCTTTGTGCGTCATTCTAGAAAATTAAACGACTATTTACATTCATATCATGTGTTTTATACCAAACGAACAGTTACGTACTGAACTTTTTGAAAATTATTTTAACATACTTTTTTAACTGGCTTTAGTCCAACACTTAAAATAAACATTTTTATTTTAGTTTTAAGTATTAAAGAAATAATTTTAAAAAGTATGGTAAAAAATAATATATATATTTTTTTAATAAACGTAGGCCTTACTGGTTTTGTTTGGGCATTTTTAAAAATATTGTTATTTTTAATGTTAAACCAATTTTTACATTTAAAATTTTAAAAAATTAGAAGAAATTATTTCAAGAGTTTTAGTTTAAAATATTAGTAACAAAAACATTTAATGTAATGTGGATATATTAATAACTATAATATAATTTTTTTATTATTGTTCTACACTAAATTACATGGTAAAAAAATATAATATTTGTATGGAGTTGAATATGTATACATAATAGTTAAGTTAACTTAAAACTAATACTGGTAAATCTTTTTTATTTAAATCAATACTGCAAGAAGTTGAACCAGTACCTGAAACAAACAAAAATATATTAGGATAAATGGGCATATACACGGTAAAGCATGCCTTTAAACCTATCTAAACTAAAAGAAAGCTCGCGAGTAAGCGCGATGGTGTGTATACTGAACTGCTGGCGCGTTCTTATGTAAATGAATAGTAAATATGACTATCCGACCCGTGCCCACTTCGTTGGGCGTTAATTATATTGTTTTCTAAACTTTTTGTTTAATTATAATAAAATATAGCCTATAGCCCTTCTGGATAATGTTACTTTCTGATGGTGAAAGAATTTTCATGATCGGTTCTGTATTTCTGAAGGTTAGCCCTTCCAAACAAACAAACAAAGCTACAAATGTTACCACTTTATATTATAAGTATACAGGGTAAATTTTTTTATGTTTAGTTCAGAAATCTCAGAAACCACTGCAGATACAGAGATGGTTAAAGATGGGGAAAGAATTGTAGTTTTTAAAAATTAGTTTATATTATTTTTTGTTTTGACTAAAAAAGTCATAGCTTACTAGATATCTTTAAAAAAATATTTTTTCCAAAAATGTGTTTTTCTTTGTAACTCAATTAGTACTCAGAGTAGAAAAAAATGTAAATAGGGAACTTGTAGATAATAGGCCCTTAGCCATGTGGATTGCACCTAAGGTAGCAAATTTTCAGTGAAGATAGAATGAATTTTATTTCTTTTCTTTAAATTTTCCCGAAAATTGCAAGATTTTTGTAATAATGCCAAAATATGCATTTTTGTGGAAATGCTCGAGAAATTATTTAAAACACTTTATAGTCCAATGACGTAGTTCGAGTGTGCCTGCGTCGCAAAATATACAAGCTACGACATCCCTTTTCTGTTGCTTGTTCCTTTGTTGGCATATTTATATAACGTAACGCTTTTCACATAAGGACTGACAACATTGTGAAATTAATTGAACTAGCAAATTGTAAAATAAATTTTAAACAACTTTAAAAATTATTAATAATTAACTATAGACAATTTTGTTAAAAATTTTCCCGGTTTGGTGACGTATTTAACTATTGATTAAAAAGTTTCTGTACCATTGTAAAATATTGTCTAAAAGCCTATTATCTACTTAAAAAAAGGTGTAATCCGATGTAATAGTCCGTTTTTAAACTACGACATAAGCTTGCATTTTTTAAATGAAAACGATAAATGACAATGCCACTTTTTAAAAGCCCTTTTTTTAAGCTTTTCACGATGTACAGCAAGATATACTTTGAATAAAAAAGTAACGTAGTTTTGGAAATAATTAATTTTATTGTTGTATATTTTTCAAAACGTTTAACGAGACTTTATTAGTATTTAAAATGTGTTAAACTTGAAAATTCAAACTAAATTAATTAAAATAAATAACAAAAACTAACCATTATCAAGCAGGAATCAATTCAACTACTTAATTTACTGTAATAATAATTGAAATTGTGCTTTAAATTAAACTAAGTAAAAAATGGAAAATTACTATTCAAAGATTATCGAAGATTTCACCGTTATTGCCTATACCCATGCTAGATCTTTTTTAAACCAAATTTGTTACCTTTTGGATACGCCTATACGTTATATTCATAAAATTATTATTTTTACATAAACTGAGTCTCCCGCAAGTTTATGCAATAGCTCAAAAACAGACTACTACATTAAAAATATCGGATTACACTTCTCTATTAGGAAGATAATTATTTACAATTTTCTTATTTACATTATTTTCTATTCCGAATATTAATTAAGAGTTATAGAAAAAATCAAATTTTTGAAAAAAAATTGTTTATTTAAAATACCTAGTAAGCAATGATTTTTTTGGACGAAACAAAAAGGAATTTCAACTAAGCTCTAAAAACTCAAATTCTTTCCCCTGTAACCATTTTTGTCGCTGCAGCGGTTTCTGAAATTCCTGTACTAAACATAAAAAACCCTTCTAGATTCTTACTTGCAGAATTTGCCTTTTTGATTGTGTGAAAAAAAAGGCTGTAAAGCTTTTGTGATGAAATGCATACTACTCCTCATGTAAAATATTGTTTCTTCCAAAAACGTAAAAATTTAGAAATTAATAAATTTGTCAATACTCTTTAAAGAACTGCCTAAATGTTTTAACAATAATATTAGTCCTTATTTAAATGTACATATTATTCCTAATTTAAACATAGCTATATGTATAAGATAAGGTAAATATTTTAAAGAAACCTTTGGATTTCGACTCGTACTATATCATTAAGGGTGTTGTTTTTAATCTATCAACTTAAGTAAAGGATCTTGAGGTTACTTTAAATTGGCATCAAAACCGAAACATTGGAATTAAAGCTGGACTTATAGATTGACGTTTCTGTTTCCGTTTGCTATTTGACGTGTTCAGTTAGAAGATGAAATAACAACTTTAAAATCTGAATACAGGAATCTATTGCTCGTAAACGCTTGGCCCTATTTTGTTTTTATAGTGATAACAACAGCTATAGTCACGTTAGGTCTAATCCTCTGATGAGTTTAGAAGACAAAATGCGAAAAACGGGAACGAGGTCGGTAGGGATACGGAGAGATTACTTTGTATAGCTCTTTGAGTAATAGGGAGTATTATTATTATTATTATTTAACAATCACATAATAAACTGGGATGCTTCTAGTATTTTAGCAAAGGAAACTTGTTCTAAAAAACGCAAAATCAAAGAAAGTGCGTATATATTATTAAATAAAGATAATAATTGTGTAGCATCAATTTCAGTTAATTTAAATAACACTTGCTTGCCTTTGCTCGATACTGAAGTATCTTCAGGAAAGCTAAAAATCAATTAACTCATTACCTTTTTTGCCTTACAAATAATAAATACACCAGTAACTTATGTCACTCATGACACATATGTCAAACTATTTTCAGTTTGAGATTCTAAAAGCATAAAATTTAATCATTTCTAATTTAAATATTAGTTAGTTTTTTATTTTTATTTTTTAAGTTCATTTTTAACTTGACAACGGTGGCAGACTTGCCACCGAAACGTCGTTTTTAATTCGAATTTTTGGGTTTTTGGGGGTTTTCTTTTATTTTGTTTCAGGCGACCGGCAAGTTCATAGGGGTCAATAGGACTGAACAGGGTCAGCTCGTATACCCCGGGACCAGGACCGAAGCGGTCCCATTCTTTCCAGGCGTGTACCTAACAAAAAGACCATCCAATAAATGGATCCGCCTAACCAATATAGAGCATATCTTCAATAATAGGGAGTAATTCTACGTATCCTTGTACTTACACCTCGGACTAATAACCGGGTCGTGGAGTTAATTCATGGGATCTGGTCTTGTTCTCCCAAACTGACCGTAAGCACTTGCCAGAGCAAGGCATACTCTGTATGTGCTACTCTATGCATTATCCATACAGTGCCGAATCCAGCTATATTTTTAGTAAAGCAAAAAGTAAATTTTGTTTCCGTTTGATCTAAGTGGACAAAAAAAAATTGATCCTGGTAAATATTAAGGAGCAAAAAAGGACATCACGTTAAAAATCGCGCCCTTTTCCTTTTGTTTCCGCTATTCCGCATGTATGATTGACACAAAAGTCCTCCAAATAAAAAGTGGATACCAAAAAAGCTTTTACGTTAAACTTTCGCTTCTTTCCTTTACTATGCGCCCCAGGGATACTTTCGATGTTTACCACTGCCCAAAAATTTAGAACGACCTTACTTTCTTGCTCTTATTTTACGCCCCCACCCCAACCTGATGCTGAAGCGGTTGCTTCATAACTTCACGATTTTTCCGGCACAGTATCCATACCAGTGCCATAATCTTCTAAACTCAGCATCATGTTAGATCTAATGTGACTATGCCTGTTATCACCTTTGATGTTTCTGATCTCCTTAGCCGTTGTGACTGTTAATTTTCCCGGTGTGTGGGAGGGTGATGCATCGTTTGCACACCCTGTGATCAGATAAGGGTCTTGAGCTCTAATAACAGAACATATTTTTAACATAGTTAACAAATTATTTAAATTAAAAAGTACTGCCCTTTTTCCAAAATGCACATTCTTAGTATTTTAAAAATATCTTAAACATTAAACAAGACAAATTACTTATTAAAACGGTATTAAATCAATGGTTGAACGCCTTTAATTTTTTTTATTTTACTATCTTTTTATATTTTACAGTTGTCAATATCCCAATACATTCCCTAAGAATTTTGGTCACACTGTGTAGTTTGTATCGTATGGGGTTTAAGTAAAATTCACTATATATCCTTTTCTTAATAATTAGTTTATTATTTCTGATAAAACACTTAATGTAATCTGTTAATACATAAATTAATAAAATTGGAAAGACCGTGGTGATTACCCAAAAAGTTATTTATTTTAATTAATGTAAACTTTAAAAAGTAAATAGTAGAGGAGATTCGTCCAATATCGGGCACGTTCCTAATTTCGGGCAGTGCCTTATTAGTTAAATTTCTGCTGCTATCTACTGCATAGTAGTTGTCGCAATATACCGGCACTAATACCAAATGAAACCTGTAAAACTCTCAGGGCCTAGTGAAGTATATTTTGGTGAATCACATGCATAATGTATTAAACTATACGGCCGAGTTTTCTAGCGTTTGTAAAAATTTATATTTTGAGTAAAAGGTAGGTAAATTTTATTTAATTTTTAGGTATATGCATAGAGTTGTATTAGGTTTATGATGATCATGTTAGCATTTAAAAATTAGTGTCATTGTTTTAATATTCAAATTTTATTTAAAAATTAGTCTAATTGTTTTAATATTTAAATTTTGATCACTTAAAAATGTTATGGATAGGTTTCCTAATATCGGTCTTGTGCTAAAATTTGTTTTCTAAAGATGTCTTTGGTTCCAAATGGATTTATGCAGTGCCAACGTTGGTGTCACGAAGATTGCGCAGGAAGAGAAAACTTTTATTTGCGAGTTATGTTCAGTTGGTAAAAATTCAGCCTATTCCATATTGCTTAATTTACTACAAAAAGGAATGTTTGCTATATGGCAACTTTATTACTTCTAGCTTGCTGTGAGTTTTTTCATATAAATCCGATTCGGCAGAAAAAATTGCAGTTTTGCAATTATTTATACCTATTTTCGGACGTCCCGGCATTTGAAACTTGCACTACCCGATATTTGGCAACCTTTTTAATTTTAGAAAGGGAACTTTTTTTAAAATAATATAAAATTATTTTAAATAACTACAATAGCTTTTTTGTACTAAAACTATAAATATTATTTAATTAGATTATCAACTAAATACATTTTAATAGTAAATTATAAAGTTTAAGGAGCAGTTTTTAAAAAAGTACCTGATATTAGGTTACTTTCCTTTATTATAAACTTCGACTGCACCGGCTTTTTATATTTGAATTATTAAAAAATCTACAGACCTTTTTGTACTTACCATGAATAAAGCCACTGATAAAGATATAATATTTTGACTGGCATTATTGATGTCATGTGCATGTCCTCGTCTATTTTCTGTAATATAGTAGAAGTTATATGCTCCTCCTAGAAAAGTATATATTGTTTAAATTCAGAAAATAAGCGTACGTAAAGTCAATTTAATCTTTAAAGGTGGCAAAAAATGTTTTCAATAATACCACTTTTTGGACTTTTATTGTCTTTTATTTTTAACTGATACACGACGTTTCGGATGGTAGCTATCTCCAACCGTTTTTATAACCAGACCATTTTGAGGAGCATCGTGACAAAGACGAGACCGGACAACAACACATCAAATATAAACTGTATTTACCAGATTGGTTGTAAATGTGGTGAAGTATACGTTGGAAAAACAAAAAGACCACTAGACATTAAAAAAGAGAACACGAAAAACATACGGAACGAGATAAAACGTCGAGATCGGGAGTGGCCGAACAAGTTTGGTTAAAACATCACCACATACTGTGGTCGAAGGCCAACATTTTTTATAAAGAAGAACACTGGAAAATGGGGAAATTTAAAGGAGCTGCTGTGCTTTTAAACATTAAGAACACATTATACAAGTACCGACATATCAAATATTTGGCATCCGTTGCTGAACCGTAAAAAGTCGGTCAAGCTTATTGAAGATAGACACCATCCGAAACGTCGTGTATCAGTTAAAAATAAAAAACAATGAAAATCTAAGAAGGTAATAATATTAAAAGCTTAATTTTAATTTGTCAAAGATATAGTCAAGCACAATTTTAGTTCATATCACTAATATACATTTAATTATCAAAAAACCAACGTTAGAAATGATTAAATAAACTAACACAATAGTAACATACAAAAATAAAGAATTCTTAAATAAATAAAAAAATATATATTTTGCAGACTATTATTTTAACACAATTAAAAAAAAATTTACAAGTGTGTGCAGAGTACATGACAAAGGGGCAATGTTAAAGCAAAATGGCGAAAGTTAAGGAATATAAAGCAATGACTTAGTGCAGTTTTCCATAAAAGTTTTGTCGCGTACAACACATACAACATATCTTCGGAAGCTCTTCCCAAATCGAATACTGTTTAATTATTAACTAGGAAAATAAGTGCCTTACCACCTGAAGTAAAGTGAACAATGTATATTTATTCCATTGTTTATATATTTAATATAATAATATGTTTTTTTTTCTATAGGCTTTTTAAAAAAAAAAAAAGTAATATAATATACAGGGTGTTATTTAATTTTGTATTGCCCTTCGTCAGTTTGGGAGCAATAATGTAAATTTTGTGAATAAAAATCCATTTAGGCGAATCTAAGTAAAGAAAATATGGTGATATCAGTAAGGCTAAAGATATGTTTTATACTGGTTAGGCGGATTCATTTATTCGATGGTAATTTGTTGAGTACACCCCTTAATCTAGGACAAAATTGGACCTCTTCGGTCCTGGTCCCGGGTATAGCGAGCTGACCTTGTTCAGCCATATTGTCCCCTATGAGCTGACCGGTCGCCTGAAACAAAATGAAGAAAAAAGCCCCCAAAAACCACAAAAAATTCTAATTAAAATTCGACGTCACTCTTGACAGTAATGTCAGAAATATTATCAGAACTTCCCAAAGTTCAAAGCTTAAATTTTTTAAAAATTTAAACTTAAATGTTAGTTAACTTTTATATTCTTATTTTACTTAATTTTATCTTGACAACGGTGGCAGATTATTTCATGCGACCGGCCAGTTTATAGGGGTCAATAGGGCTGAACAGGGTCAGCTTGCTATACCCTGGGACCAGGACCGAAGAGGTCACATTTTTTCTTAAATTGAGACGTGTACCCAACGAATTACCATCGAATATCAGTATCTTTCTGTATACAAAATTTTGTTCTTTGATTTATTTGAGGTATCAGAAGGTCAAAATTTAAAAAATATTTTTGTCCGATAGTAACAAAAATTTATAATTTGTTAATACATAGTAAAATTTTCGGAATAAACCTGGGTTAGCTATAAAGTATTTCCACATTATGTTTACGGATGGACTTAACAATGGCTGCTGCTTTTGCCTCTTAAAAAAGAAAATCACGGTAAAAAAATTATTTTGTTTCTACATAAGCTCCAAAAAGTACACAAGTGCGAAAAAGAACCAAGAGAAAAATGCCTTATTATTTTTAAAAATTCAAAAAAATGTCAAATAAAATAGGTTTTTAAAATAAGGTAAGGATCCTCTATCTGAACTTTCACATATTTTTTTACCTAATTTACCTGGTTTTAATACCCGATTTATTCAATATAAAAGTTTTTTACTATACTTAAACATCAAAATGAAAAAATTAAGTAAAAAAGTGTAAAACATGATTAAATAAAAAAATGATAGCAAAAAAATGTTTATTTGATGTAAAATTTTAAATATGGGTTTGCTATTTTATTTTAAAAACGTTTTTTACTTTACATCTTGCTAAATTATTAAAAATAAAGGCAGTCAAATCTCAACGCGAATCTTGTTTTTTTTAAGAAGCAAAAGCAGTTGCCATACACGACTTTCTTAATCATTAAAATTTTTGGTCCATTTGTCCTAGTGTGAAGTTCATCAATGGACATACTGTATAACAAGGTTCTAAAATAGCTAGCAAAAATAAAATATAAAACAACTGCAACAACAGAAAGGAGTAAAGCCCTAATAACACACAATGTTTAGAAAACGTACGTTTTAGGTCTTTAGGCCCGAACGTTCACGACAAAAAAAGCGTTTACAAAACGTTTTATATGAACGTATTACAAACGTGTTTTTAGAACCTACATGAAGCGTTTTTATTGACCGTTTTCTGAACTTAAATAAATAATGAAATGAAGTAAATAAAAAAAAACTTAAATAATTATTTGTGTTATTGTACTTTTAAGGATAAGATAAAACCTTTTTATCGCATAACTCTAAAAGTTGTTCCTTGGGCAATATTTGTGGAGCATAATTCGTTGGGAACGTACCCAGGGATTCCTTTTAGCTAGGAACGCACCTTCAAATCTTCTGTCATTAGTGAATGTCATTGCAAGTTGTAAAATTGCATTTTAGTAAATTTTATACGATTGTACTTTTTCCTTGATGTGCTGTTCTCCTTTAGTATTTTGTGATGTGCTGTTTTTTCGTCTTGTTTAACTAAAATTAATTAACACAGCTAACTGATAATTGTGTTTGTGGAGTGCTTGTTATTTCTGTACTCTTAAGTGTAAATATCAACACAAGTAATTTTAAAATTTGATATGCACTCTTATGTTTTTGGCCATAACTGTATATACAATAAGTTGTGTATCATTTAGGGTACATCGTTATACTGAATCCGATTCAACTGATCGGATAAAACTTAATCCAACAAAAAATTGCAATATACACGTTTCAGATTGAGTAAGGGATTGGATTAAACACCTTAGGTCAATCCTGTTTGTAAGGAATGATTTCTGACTGTTTGACAAGAATACTTAATTTTGTTAAGGGTAAAAGTTCGATATAGCGGTTTTCGCTATTTTAAGAGATTTTCGAAAAATTATTTTTAGGGCGTTTCTATAGGTCGATTATGAAACAAATCTGTGTGCGCGTTTTCCAAAATCCATTTCTATAATTTATTATTAATAAAAACATATTTACGGGACGGTGGAGTGAGCAGGGGTGCTGGGTGGGGACAAAACAGTATAAATCCAACGTCAAACACAAGAAAACATTAATACACTGCACTCGGGGCACATAAAAAATGTAAATTAATTTTTATAACTATTAAATTTTTCAAAAATTATCCCACACATGAGATTCTCGTCCGCCATTAATTAAAGAAATTATGAAAATGACAGTCTCGATAGAGGCAACGTTGCCAAACTTCTTATGAAGATTTAACACCAAGCCTATTTCGGGGATTCCCATTCAAATCTTCGTAGATGCCGTGCATCATACACTTACTAAAATCCACCATTTCCATAAGAAACAATGGTATTCTTTGTAGAAATACCTCCTCCTTAATGCTTAGGTATTTTTCTTTTTCTCTACAAATTATAATAAGAAAATGGTATAACATAATTTTTCATATGAATTTTATCCTATATCTTCCTTTTTTTCCAGCTGTTTGGCAACATCGCAAGACATTTGAAAACTCTCTTTTTATGCAGTGACATTCGTGAGCCATGGCGGAATTGTTGTGTAAACTATTATTTATTTTTATTTTTTTAAACAGTTTTTTGGACATTTTTGTAAACAGAAAGGGTGGTGTGTACTGTGAAATACTGTTTTTGGGTGTTTAATGTAGGATTTATACTGTTTTGTCCCCACCCAGCACCCCTGTTCACTCTACCGTCCCCTAAGTATGTTTTGATTAATAATAAATCATAGAAATGGATTTTTGAAAACGCGCACACAGATTTGTGTCATAATAGACCTATAAAAACTCCCTGAAAAAGAATTTTTCGAAAATCTCTTAAAATAGCGAAAACCGCTATATCAAACTTTTACCTTGTTAAGGATTAAATTTTATATTTTATACTAACACGTTTTGCCTAATTCTCTATCTTCTTAATTCTAGAAGCTTGGGATTTTTAAAAAACGTTGAAGTAAATTAACTTACAATTAAAAAACAGACAAGCATGAAAATTAATTAAAAATTGGTTTAATTTTACTGACTCACCAGATTGTACTAAAAATCCAAGAATGGCTATCGCAGTGACCAAGAGTAGTTTACCTGACCCATTCAACATTTTACCCCTTTTTTCTTGTGATCCTAGAAATGAAGAAAATAATATACTTATAAATATGTCTGTGTATAGTAAATTTAAGTACTTAACAATATAATGTGTTTTAGGCAAATACTTATTTATTTTTATTTATTTATTAGTTTTGAACTAAAATTGTCGACTCAATATTTGTTTTAAATCTTTATTTTATATTAGGTTTTTAATAATCGTCCCTTTTAAAAACAAATTAATTTTTGCTAAGCTAATGCAATTTTTAAATAACTGTACCTAAAAACTGGGACCCACACCAAATTTATACCAGACTAATAGCCTTAAGAGGAACACGTAAATTTTTTTTTTTTTTAATTAAAATTTGCAAAAAAGATTTTTTGGATTACCCCTTCTAGAAAAAATCCTTCAGAAGAGAATAACCTTTTTGTATTTTTTCGTAAAATAATTCAAATTTTATTAACAAATTTAAAATTAAAAAAATATATATTAAAAAAAAACAATAGCCAGTTAAATTTTTTTCACTTCACAATTTTGTTATGAAAAATTTTCAGATGCCTCTAATTATCGGGAGACAGTGATATATTAGCAAAGTTTGGAATTTGTCGACAAAATTTAATCTTCTTTACAAAAAAATACAAACAGACAATTTGCTTTAAAACCTTGATTTTTTGGGGAGGGGGGTAATCCAGAAACCATCTTTTCTCGCAAATTTCAAATTTTTTTCACCTTTCACCACTTGGTATAAATTTGGTAAGGTTTTAAGATAAAGTAATTTGAAAATATTATCTACGCCAGTGCTAACAGTCCAATTTCTTCTGACAGTATTATAAAAAACGTTTGGAAACATGGGTTCGTTGCACCAACGTACCTTCGAGGGAATCAGGGGTGCCGGGCCCACTCCAGACCCGGCCAGGCCGCTCCACCAGAAAAAATGTACTATATAGGCAAATGTTAAAAAATAAATTTTTAATTAAGGTACAGACGGGTATGTACCTTTGTTACATATAATATTGTATTAATAATTGAGTTCAGGCCCTTTTTATTTTGTTGCATAATAGAAAAAATGAGATTTGACAGATACACTACAGGTTTGCAATAGTTACTTTTTTACTTGAGGACGTTTTATTTTTGGTCCTTACTTTTTTGGTACGCAAAAAAGCCATACAGTTCCAGTCATTCCCATGTTTGCTGTGGGCCCCCAAGCGCCCCCTCCAGGTTCAATGGGTAGTTACGCTTATGGTTCGTTGTGAAACAGTCTATTACAGGTCCTATGTTGCTTGATCCTTAAAAGTCGTATTTTCTATGTAATAATATTAGATTTCTTATTGCCAATTTTACTTGGGCTTACCGTAAAGTATTAACGCGTGTACCCTGTGAATAGGGAACGTCCGGAAAGCCCCGTCAAATTTCTAAACGCAATTTCTAATCGGTCCGATATCTATCATTCAATACAAACATTAAAGCAAAAATGCTATCTTAGAAGATTTGCGCTTTGTGAAACCGGATTTACTCTTTTAGTCGTCAAAAAATGTTTTGGATGCACGTTAATGTAATTTTTCTTCTTTGTTATTTTGTTAACTTTTATATGAGACGTGTTAAAAATATTCTGTTATTTTATGTTGTGTTACCTTTTAGTATTATCTTTATAACAGGGCTCACTATCGTCACCAACTAGTTTTATTAGGGGTCCTTCTTTTTAGGTAACATGAACGTCGCGGTCCGAAAAGCAAAAGACCCCGGGCAGCGTTGCCAGACCCACCATTATAATAGCAGATTTACCATTTTTTCGATGTTTATACCCGCAGAAATCTAAAACCTACCATCCTACCATTTTTTAACCTCAAGTGTATTTTGATATTTTTTTACCATTTGAAGCCGTCTCCTAAGCATCAAAAGACATTTTTTAGCATACAAGAAAAAAAATAAAAAAATCATCAGTGTCGTCCATGAGGGGCTAGAGGTAAATATTTTTTATGAAAAAATTGTACGTCACTGTCTTTTCATAAAAAAAATATATTTTTTTCGATTTTTCGTTTACTTTAAAACACATTTGATCTCTTGACTTTTTTTTATTGGACGTGTGGTTAACTAATGATTTTCTGGCACGGTCATCTAATTAATTTTACAGTAATTAATAATAACGTTATTATTAATTTTTAAAGAATATTAATTATTTTAACAGAAAAATTAATTCTTACATTAGTGTTACAACTTTTATTTTATATACGTATAAACTAAGTGATGTAGAATTAAATACCAATATAATCACGCCGAAAAATTGTTTGTAATCATTTAGTTAAAAACGGTACATTTAATAAAAGTTAAAAAATAAAGTCAAGAAATTAAATTTGTTTAAAACTAAAAGGAAAAAAATCCACTGGCGTACCAGTTTTGTTTAAAAAATATTTAACACAAACCGGGTAAAGATTTATTTTTTCTTGTATGTCAAAAATTATCTTTTATTAAAAAGAAGACTTTCTGTAAAATTTTAATAAATATAATTCATATACAAGTTATTTAAAAGAAAAAGATAATTTAAAAAATGCCATCCTGTAGTTCAAAACCTAATTTGTTAGGGTATATGTTCAATGAACAATGAGAAGTAAAAACAAAACGTTTTGTTATTTTTCATTGTAGAATCACCCCTTAAATTTTGTCGGTAGAGTTACTGAAACCCCTGTATATCATAATTGCCCAAATCGATAGAATGGTCCATAAATAGTTAAAGAATTATTTGAGAAAATCTAGGGTGCAGATGAGTGAGTGTATGAATGGACGACTATAGTCCAGATCGCTCTTATCATGCGGGTGTATCAGTTAATCATAGACAAACTTTTGTAGTTATAATCTATTTTAACTTGTTTATTAACATCTTTTAAATGTATCGCGTAAGTTAAATGAAACAGATATATGCAAGTTTTTAGAACAAAAAATAAATACAATTATTAATATAAGTGGCTCCATAACAATCAAATTAAAAGGATTTTGATTAATGGATGACATTTATTTAGCTTTATTTTTTTACTTACCAGCAGTCAAACATATCCTTATTTTAATTTATAAGTATAAAAAATATTGTATAACAAAAAACATATTATACCAACACCGTATTAATTAAAATCACAGGATACGTAACGTTCTAGATAAAACAAAGCACAAAGCACAATAATAAGTAAATCTTAATTACAATATTCCTTAGGTAAACTTAACATTAAAAAAACAATATAACTCGATAAACATCACTACGTTCACAACAATTTATATTTAAAAACTGAAATAATCAAGCCAATATTTTTATTTCTGAAACACTGACTTGGCATGAGATTTTAAAACCTTTGTTTTTAATTTTTTCTTTAACCTCTTTATTTGACAACATTTATAGTCTAGTCGAGAAGTTGATTTCCTGCGAAAATAGTTTTAGGTCTCCTAAAAATATGGTTCATAGCTTAAACGATCCAAAATGGCATCTAGAAGAAGATGTATTTTTATTTTTTACTTAAATTTTGTTTTGTTATTAACAAAAACTGAGGAAAAAAAAGCCATCCAGCTTTTTGCCTAAATGTTAAAAAGTTTAATTAACAGCTTAAATATTATAACGTTTTCTAAAAGAGCAGAAAATTTAGGTTAAAAAGTTGTAGTGAGCATAGGTTTTAAATAATTTAAGTATTTATGCAATTATATACTAATGTAAAAAAATTTGAACAAATTCTACTATCACCTAGCCACTTGAAAGAATATAACTTCGCCATAATTAAGTTGTATTAACATTTTTTAAAAAGTTATTCATTTTTAAATTATATTTTAAAAAGGCGGTATAAAAGTTTAAGTAATTGATCTATAAATTCTTTACCTCGCGTCGTAGAGCTCTTCTTGTTCAAGCACCTAATCAAGTTATGCTTTTTTATTAAGTTTATTATTTTGTTAATTAGAAACCTTTTCAAATTGACATTAATTTATTAAAATTTCATTTTTAGTTAACTCAAAAAAAAAATGTTAATTACCAAACCCGTAAAAAAACTAATAATTAACAAATAAATAACTTTTTGAAAAATGTTGATACAACTTTTATTATCGGGGAATCCTATTTTTTAATGTGTCTGAATAACAGTAGATTTCTTTTTTAAATTTTAAAATCATAATTTAATTGCATTAATAAATTACTTAAAACTTATGCTCACTACAGTGGCGGATCGCGCATACCGAAACCGACAAGCGGAAGCCGATTTTTAACGTTAAATTAAAATTATAAATATTAGAGTTACAATTCCGAGAATAAAAACCATTTTACTAAAATTTCCTGTTCTTTTAGAAATTTTTATAGTATTAAGGTATCACTTATTTTTTTTCAGAAAGCTGGACGACTATTTTTTTCTTAATTTTTTGATAATAACAATTGTGTTTTTGCAAAAAATACGTCTTTTTAAATGTCATTCCGAATCATTTAAGCCATTAACCACATGTTTGGAAGACTTATCTCTATTTTTCGCGGGAATTCAATTTTTTGACTGGACTATTATATTCATACAGTGATAAGAAATTAAAGCTTACGTATAATATATTTTAATAAGTTGAAATATGGAGGTGTGTCGGCGCGATATATCTACAATGTATTTATGTTTGTTTGTGTCATATGGGAAAAGCAAACCAACAATATTTTTTTTAAATATTAGTAAAAAACTGTTTTTTTTGTAAAAAGTTTGCATGGTCCAAAATACTCCAAAACCCTAACGACAATCATAAGATGTTAAATTGTATTTGTGATCTACCGGGTTTACCAAAAATGAATTTTTGCTCAAGTGAAAATTACCTGTATTTTGGATAATATCGAATTATGTTGTAAGCATAGAGTATTTAGAATTAAAAATAACTTTTAAATATACTAACTTTGTCAATACCAAAAAACAAAAAGGTAGGAATCTGCGATGGCAAATTTTTCAGGAAATTTTTGATTCACAACATTTCCACCATTATAGATTAATAATAATTTTTAATAATTAATAATAAATATTACTAAAACAGTATTTATACTGGAATTTTCCTTTTCAATTTCTTAGTCATCCAAATTCATTATTACTATTTATTTTTAATAATTTTTATTAAATTTATTTGCAAACTATTAAATTTTAAATCTAGTGACACCAAGGTAACTTGACCGTTAGGTTCAGTTGATGTCGCGTTTAGTGTTATATGCATAAATTGATATTCAAGTTTATTGCAGTGGGTACAGTAAAACACTAATTCAAATGTTAAAAAAGCTTTGAAGGGTAAACAAGAGTTGCTTTTTTAATACTTTATGTAGTGTACTAGAATGGAGTATTTTAACTTCATGTTAACAAAAGAAAACAGCATTTTTTTAACGGTCGTGGAAAAGAAATATGTTTTATCCTAAGCTTCTTTTCTTCATAACGATTTTCGATATTGTTAAAAATATAGATATACATATACCTATGTTCTTAAGCAAAAAGCCTCTTTTTGTTAAATCTTGTAAAGTAATGTAATAAAATATCCAAAAATTACATTTAGGCTTTGGATCATGCAAAACATTAAAAAAACTTTTTTTTGTAAAATTATTAATAATAAAGTGTTCTATAAGACACCATTTTATAAAGTGAACACACTGTATTTACATATAATTAAACATATTTTTTAAAATTATAGTAATCGAGAAGTGCTAAAACAATAAAACTGAATTAATTTATCTAAAATTAGACAATAAAAACTTTAAAAAACAAAATATACAAAATTATTTTAAATCCGTTTCCGAGTTTTCATATGTTGAACATTAGCAAGTAGAGACTGCCTTCTTTCCACGCAGTGGCAAAATTTGCCCATGGTAATTTTAAAGACGCATGACCTGTATAAGTTTAAACAAAGTTTTGTATGTAAATATAAGTAATATTATGTTACAGTGCCTAAATTGTATATTTTTCCTCTATAAATTATTATGCTTAAAAAAATAAAGCCAGAAAAATAATACATTTAAAAAACAAACTATTAAGAACTAATGAAACAATGCAAGGCATTGACCCATAACGGCCAGTAATTTTTGACTTTACATTATTTCAAATTAGTGCATTAGCATTAGTGTTAAAAAGTGGTATTTTTGATGGCTTAATCAATTTTTTCTACTTCTTTACTGGCCGATATACCTTTAGCTATTGCTTATACAGTAAGTAGCAGTGTAATGGTAATTTTAGGAAAATGGCTCCTGTATAGGCAACTGCTTTCTGTCAGGGCAACTCACTCCATAGAAATAATTTCTATTTAAAAGCCATTTACTTAGGAAAATGTCCTTTGCCGTGGTCCTTGTTGGGCAAACGACTGTGATATATTTGATAACATATTAGGTGTACAGAATGTTTTGCACACTACAGTAAAAAGCACAAGCACGGGTAATTTGATTAATTCGAAACGCTATAGACGGACATGCAAAACTGTCACCTTGGGGGTCATAATTAGATCTGGTTAATTAAATATATTTTTTTTTTAATATGCTTAATTAAGGAAATAACAAAAATTATTTAACTAACCAGAACTAACCATGACCCCCAAGTGGGACTGAGTTTTGCATGACTGTCTGGTTTTGCAAATATTTCTTTTTCCATTTATCTTTTTTTGGACAAACCACGAAGGCTTAAAGCCTAAATACTAACGTACCGTGGGTGTCTTAAGCAAGGTAAGAGAGAGTTTGTTGACATGGGACTTAAATACTTGATTTGGGGGAGAAGGAAAGACCTCCGCGGGCAGCAGGTTCCACAATCTAGAAACTCTAGGGATAAAAGAACGAACAAAGTGAGAAGTTCGGGGCCTGTCCAGCCGGACGCATACGCGCAGAACCACGAGTTTCTCTGTTGGGAACCGTGAGTGGAGGAACTATACTGGACAATTCTTCAGAGCAGAAGCCATGGAATGAATAAAAAGCGATAAATCCCCCACAGCCCGACGATGGGCAAGAGAGGGAAGCCTTTCTGTAAGTGAAGGATCATTAATGAGACGAATAGCTCTTCTTTGAATAGAATCAAGAATGCTCAGGGTTGTTGGGGACGCCATGCCCCAGATATGAGAAGAAAGCGGAAAAATACTTTTGGGCTCGAAAGAGAAATCCAAGCTTTTTTGAAGCTGCCGTGGCTATAGATACAATGTGTTTATGCCAGTTAAGGTTACTTTCAAATGTGACGCCCACGAGATTGAAGGTGTCTTTGCTCTGTAAAACTTGGCCGCTCATAAGTAGAGGATGAGTATTTGATGACTCTTTTCGCGACAAGGAACATGACTGTGTTTTGGATGCATTAAAATTGACGAGATTTTTGGCGCCCCAATCCAATATTAAATTAAGATCCTGCGAAAGAGATATCTGCATCGCTCTGCGTTTATTTTCCAAGTCAGATTTAGTGATGGGTTTAGGAACCTGAAAACTGGAGTGAAGGGTACTATCGTCGGCGAAACTATGAATGGAATTAGTTGTGGACGAGAGAAGGTCGTTGATGTGAAGAAGAAACAATGTTGGTGCCAGAACTGAGCCCTGAGGGACTCCAGCATTTACTTGGTGAAAGCTTGAAGAATGGCCGTCCACAATAACTGATATACGTCGATCAGATAGATAACTAGAGAGCCAAGTACAGAGTTTAGTTGAAAGACCATAGGAGGGAAGTTTATTAAGAAGTGCGGCATGCCAGACCTGGTCAAAAGCTTTGGATATGTTGGAGACAGACGGCGAATTCGGCCCGTAGCCGAAATAATTGGACATATCGCCATATGTCTATACTAGACGCTTCAAATGCCGAAAAAGCTATACAATTCGGCGTCTGGATATCATGATCTGGACACATCCCGAAATGTCTATATACGTCATAAGCCGATGCCGAATGGGACAAAAGCGATTATTTTAAATTAAAAAAATAATGTAATACAGAGTTAACGTAACTTTTATTTCATTATTTATTGCGACAAGAAGTACTTAAATGACATTTACTATTACATACTCTTGACAACTCAGTTTTTCATTTAATTCTCTCTTTCTCATGCTGTCCTTTACTTGACTTAAAATACATGAATATTGCTCAATAGTTAATATAGTGGTAAAATTATTATTACCACCGTTTTTTTCTATCAAGGTTATGAATTTTTCTTCAAAAATTTGCTTGTCAACTAAATTTTTATCAGTCTCCATAGTTTTACTTACAAATTTTGTATTTAATATACAAAAACCACTGATAAACAAACTGCAAGTAAACACTATACTAAACTAATTTGAGGTTAGGTTGATAATTTGTGATTTAATTGGCAACGGCGTATTATAGAAATGCGCACTTCGCGACATGGCCAGATTAAGTTAGTCAGATGCCGCATTTCGGCATTTGGCATGCGTAGTGTGGACATATGGCGATATGTCCAAATATATCGGCCACGGGCCGAATTCGCCGTCTGTCTCCAACAGATATATCAAGAGCAATGATCTGGGACTCACCTAGAAACTCAAGAGACTTATTCCAACAGTGTGATACGAAGGAAAGAAGATGTGCTGTAGATCTAAAAATTTATTGGGCAAATAGAGAATCATTGCTGACCAGCTTGTGCCTAGGCAATTATGATTTGAAAATGAAAATACACTATTTGCCCAGGCAGAAAGCATTTGCCTAGATAAAAGCCATTTTCCTAAAATTACCATTTGACTTAGACATACACATGAAAAGTAAAGACTCACCGCTTAAGCAAGACTAAGAAACTTTTTTTTTTTGAGAATGACACTAACTGAATAAAGCAGCATAACAATCCCAATTTTATATTAAATCATTATCACCTTTATCTTTTTTGTTACAAAACTAGTATTAACAATAAAAATAAATAATGCACCTATTTTTAATTATGACATTCGCATAACGTTTAATATATTATACTTAAACTAAAAATTAAAAAGAATATAATGGAATATCTCGATAAACATAACATCAAAAGGCTCACCACATATTGAAAAACTGAAATATTTGTTCCAATATTTATTTCCAAAATACTGAGTTGACATGAAGTTTTGGTTTTTTGTTTTTGATTTTTTTAATTTACCTTTTACTTAAAACATTTAGGGAACCAGCATGGCTGAGCGGCGCCCACATGCAGGTTATTATTTTGGCGCCTCTTATAAATAAATGGACGAAAAATATCAAGAATTCAAGGCCCTTTTTTGGTTGTAACAAAATCAACTTTTCTTAATCTCAAGAATATAAGAACCAAAAAAGTAAATAATTTTTTCCAAACCTTCGGTTTGGCGCCCCCAGCGTGCTTGCACGCCCAGTTATGGGGTCCCCGAAATCATTTTATACTTAAACAGTAGCTCAACGGACGAACTTAAAAAGGTATTTCTACAATACAAATTAGGAATAAAACTTCATATGAACCTAATATATCCTAAACGTCTTAATTTTATAACTACAGGGTGTTAAAAATTTAAACAATTTATTGTTTAATTTATTTTATTTGTATATACAGCTGTTTCTACGTAACTTAGCGTCATATGAGAAACTTTTTTATTATTATTTTAACGAAAAAAAGTTACTGTTTATAAAAATTTCGTCGATCCAAAACCTAAAATGCAACCATCAGATATTAAATTGCATTAGTCACCTACGAGGTTTGGCCAAAAACGTTATTTTTGCTTACGAGTAAAGTATTTACCTGTATTTTTGCTAAAATCAACTACTGTCATAAAGGAAATATGTTTAGAATTAAAAATTGTTAAATATTGAATATTGTCTATTAAAAAAAAGGAAATGTTTGTCTGCTCTAATCGAAACAAATTAAGTTTGTACCTTTGTGCATTGTATATAATTCTTGTAATACCAGCTGATTTAAAAGGTTTATTTAAAATTTTCCTATAAAATTTATGATTACAAAATGGATTGTCCAAATGTACGAACCTAAATTTTTATCATTATTGCAAAAAAAACGTTAGTTAGTAAATAAATAAAACTACACATTTAAAAGTATTTTAAATTTTAAACATTTATTTTTTTAAACTATATTTTAACAAAAAAAAAAGATACTTTACACTTTAGACAAAATTATATTTTTAAACCTCGTAGATGACTAATATAATTTGATATTTGATGGGTGCTTTTTAGGTTTTTGGTTATGCAGAACTTTTTTTATCAGGAATAACTTTTTTGGTAAAATTAATAGTAACTAAGTTTCCCATATGACGCAAACTAACGTTAACACTTTGTATTTATTTTAAATTTAGGAGACGTCTCCCATGCATTAGAAGACATTTGTTGGCATACAAGATTTAAAAAAATAGCAGTGACGTCCATGAAAGGTTGGAGATAAATATTTCAGTACACCACTGCATTTTTCTAAAATAAAAATACTTTATGAAATTCCCGTTTAGTTAAACCAAATTGGATCTTTTGACTTTTTGTATGATGTACGATTTTCGCGTAATATAAATCATTTCTCGACATGGTCAAATCTCTATCTCAGCGGTTCTTAAATTGTGAGGCGCACCTCTCAGGGTGGGCGTGCTAAGTTGGTGAGGGGGCGAAATAAATTTAAAAACAAAATTATTAAAACCGATTTATAAATTTTTTATTGTCAAATATTGAACTACAAACTTATTCTAATCCCAGGCTGGCTAATGGCTGATATGCGCTTGCTTTGTGGCACACAAGCTCTAAAAGTTGGGTTTCACATTGAAAATGGCGACATTGAGGTATTTTTCTGGTTTAAGCTAATTTTAATATTTAGATTTTAAATAAGTAACAGTGGAAAATCTGATTTCACAAAGATGAAGCATATATGTTCTTTATGTTTTCGGGGCCTCTCGTAACTAAAAACTAAATTTCATAGAAAGTTGCGAATTGTTGCAGCTAATTAATACAAAAAATATTTGCTTAAACTTTCAGAAGTAAAATGAGCCGAAAAACAGAAAAATGGTTAATATTTTTGAAAATCCATATTACATCTTAAACTTTGTTTGCTTTTAAGGTTGTTGCAAGACAGATTTTAAAATAATATAATTTCGTATCGTATCGTACATAAAATATTATGATTTTTTTCTAAAATACAACCCTTCTAGATTATCAGCCATAAAAACAATGGACAAACTTTTTTTACACTAATTGTAGTAAACATTTGAACTTAAGAATAAAAAATCAAACGGCAGGGCACTTTTCTGATTTATAAAAGGGACCACATATGGAGCTGCATATTTATATACTGGCAAAGTAAAAAAAGGAAACGAGTTGTCTTATTCCCATCTGGTTATCTGTGAGTAAAAATGAAGACCTTTTAAGTTATTATGAAAATATCAATTTCGGCATTTGTGTCCACATGTCGACGCACTGTGCGCCGCTTCCATATACGGCGGTATGAATATTCGTGGTAGCTCATCAAAAGAAACCCCTTCCTTAAAAGGTTTGAAAATCGTTTTTATTATTACTGGCTCAGGGCTAATATTATGTGTTAGTATCAAAAATTATATATATTATTGGTTTTCGCTTCCTTGGAAAATAAAAGCAAAACAAAATTGAATTTTAACTTACTTGTTATAATCAGTCGGGAAATCCCACAGTCAAAGGTAATTCACTTGGCACACCGAACATTACTGTCGATTTGTAGTAAACAAAAGTCACATTTTTACTCGATTTCCTAATAAAAACATAAAATTAAGTCAAACTGCGCGATTTTAATAATAATCTTAAGTAGAATAGTAAACAACAAAGTTTAAAAGTGACTCAGAATTAATATTTAAATTATTGTGGAGCAGCGGATGCTGTGATGCAACATCCGCACTTTCTTCTCAGTTTAGGTCGTACTTTGATAATAGAGAATTATTGCAAGTTACCTTATTAAGCTTAAGAATTAATAATACCGACCTTATTTAAATAGTGCTTGTACCCATAATTTAGAGTTATGGCAAATTATGTTGACAGTACCATTAACCTAAAAAAAGGGGAAAACATTTTTAGTAGATTTTCTTTATAGTTTTGTGTCCTAGGGTTTTTTAAACAATTACAGAAATATATTTGAAAAAGCAAGGTTTTAAATATTTTTATTTCTAAGAACATTTTGATTTTGTGGTCGGCAGCCGTTCGGTTAGACGCACAGTTCCAAAGTTAAAATAAGACCAAAATAAGGCACGACCTAAAACCAACATAAATAAAGCAGGACACTATACTTATTAAGAGAGTTATTATCCTACCATTCATCTGCGCAAGCTCAGATGTCAAAATAAGGCCGGTATTATTAGTGCCTGGCATTAGTTTACTGTGCAATAATTCTCTAATATTGGTCTAGTCAACAAGTTCAAAAACGTGTTAAATAGAAATAAGGCTCCTAAAACTATGTGTGGTATTCAATTCCGAATGACGCAGAAAAAATGTTTTTAAGGGCTTATTAGCACAAAAAAATGCGCTTGGTATTAACAAAATAGGAGAGAAAAAAGTGATAAGTGTTTTTGTTAATAACTTAAAAATAATAATTTAGATATAGTCTTAAAAGCCGGTATATTACCTAAAATGTTAAAATGTGTTCTTGAGTATAATAGCATTACCTGGAGTCCTAAGTACAATAGTCATATTCATCGTTATTTGGGATTGATTCCCTTGAAAAAGAAGGCACAAAGCTATGGCATTTTTTCTGTATCAACTGCTAAATGGGCAAAGTATGTTGTAGCCAGCTGCTATCAAAGATTTGTTTTAGAATACCTAGTAGATGTAGAGATTTGTTTTACATTCAACCACATATTACCAATTATGGATTTCAGCATTTTCCTGATAGACTCATAAATAGCTTCATAAAGAATTTTCAGTTTAAAAACCAAACAACGCTTTTATATGCAATCGAACTGGGGCAACTAGAAAATACTCTTCATTACAAAGAGTTTGTCACTTCATGAGTAAAAAGCGTGGGGTGCATTTTACTATTTTTTATAACTTTTCCGCTCATAACTATTTGCAGATAGAATAATTATAACATTTAATATATTAAGCACCCCACGCTTTATTCTGAAGTGACAAACTCTTTGTAATGAAAAATTATTTTCTAATTTTTAGTTCGGTTAGATATAAAAGCGTGTTTTTTAGTTTTTTTAAACTATTATTTATTTTTCATTTTTAGTTCGATATATCAATTAGTTTTTTAAATAAATGCTCCAGTTTATTCTAAAAATTCCTTCGCCATTTTGTCAAGAGACACAGGATCTGTAAAGGAATTTATTTATCCTGGCGGTCCTAATCAGAATAACGGGATACTGTTTTTAAATTATTGCATTGTCATCAGGGTCCTTGGTACGTGTGCAAAGTTTCAAAGGAAATTGAATCGCTGGAAGCTGGTAAAAATTAGGCTCAAGATTCCGTTACATAGATATTAGATAGATAGATAGATAGATCGTTACAACCCAAGCTAATAAAAGGTGGTGGTAAATGAGAGTACCCTACATAAATTCAAACAACAATAATACTACGACACCAATTATTGAAGCTGAAGAAAATGAAGCAGTAGCTAGTCCATTTTATACCATCTCTGTTCCATTTATACCATCTCCTGCTCTGAGCGTTTCTGTATTACAAAAATTGCTGTTACATGTTCTGCAGCTAAAAGTGCCATTGTAGAAATTAGCTGGTGCTATTACGTCTTCAATTTGCTGACATAAAGGCGGAATATTTTGACTAGCGTCAAAAGTTCTTGTTATACATGTTCTTAAAGTGTGGGTATCACTACCTAAAAATAATAATATTTTTATTTGACTAAATATGTCAAAAGTATAGTTAAAAATTATTTGGCTTTTCCTCAAATGGCATATTTTTTTGACTTTCTCCATATTTTAATAATTTTAAAAGATAACCAATCGATGTATTTTGGCTCGGAGAATTTAAAATCGTATTAAACTAATTGCATTAAAAACAAAAGAATTACGACATCAATGTTGCATTTTTAAAAATGGAACACAATATTTATAATTATGTTCTTAATTCTTTACTCAATTTTTAGTTGCAATAAAGAGTACTATATGTTGTCTTAATGTTTGAGTTATTGATGCTTAAGTATGGTCAATAATGACAATTAAATATATCAATGCATACATAAAGGTAATACAGTGCCTAATACTTTAAAGTTATTATAATTACACCTGTGCTAGACCTATGCTAGTTTTCAGTAATTATTCGTTAGTCAAAACCAAGAGATGAATACATATTGAAGTGTGGAAGAGACCGGTGGCAAAAGACATTCGTAATGTGTTTAAAGTGGCTTATTATCAGTGATTACCTGGTATCTCTCAAACGATCCACTTTTAAAAAAGATAAGTTGCGTTAAATCGTTCTATATCCTGTATACAGGGTGTTTTTAAACACTTGCGAAACATTTTAAAAGGTGATCTCTTGTTTAAAATTAAAGGTAGTTTGTTGTTTAAAAATTGGGTCAAAAGGTATCCATTAGGCAGAGATTGCGTTAAAAAGAAAGCGAAAAAATATTATTTTTAGTTTTTATCTTACAAATTGCAACGATAAATTAATAAAATTTATGAAAATATTCATTTCAGAGAGATTTCTGCATATCTTAAAACATTTTTAAAACTTGTAAAAAGGATTTAAATAGACTGATCTATTATTCTTGTCGATTAAACTTAAAGAAAAACTTACTAAAACAATTTTAGAAAAATCTACGGACTGTCCACGGATGGGGTTTACAAGCCGACAAATGGATCAAAAATTTAATTTATCGAAAAAAGTTTTTTTTTTAATAATCATTTCTGCTTGTAAAACAGTATGATCCACAAGAAAAAATGTTAATTTTGTATACAGGGTTCGCAAGAACTTGAAAAACATGATTTTACTTCAAAAGCTACGAAACTACCTTTATTTTATTTTTAAGCAAAATGTAATTTACAAAGTTTATTTAGATTTCAGACTTAGAATAACTGTGTAATTGAAAAAAATAATAATATACTAATTTATTGAACTGCATAATTATCTCTTACCTGTCGCAGGCAGCAAAACAGCTAAAAATATTGTTAATACTATTTTCATAATAAAAAAACAGGTAACAGTTACAACTAACCAGTAAAGAACATACAACAGTAGCTAATAATAAAACTTTTAGGATGGTAGACAGCTGATCATAAATACTGCAATAAGATTAAGATAAATATGGTTAACCTTATAAAAACAAGGATTAGTTACCTGGACCATTATTTATTGATACAAATAAATTAAACGTGATATTAATAAAGTGGTCATATTTTATTACAAAATTTATGGTTAACAAATGTGGCAATTATCGGTTTAATTTAGTTGTGAGTGACTAAAAAATAAATATAAAATAGGTTATCTAATTAAATATGGCAAGTATGTAGTGTAATATGCATATTAACCCTTAAACGACAACACTGGGTTGCTCATGACCCCACCAAATAATATTTTAGAAATATTTCTTGCAAAAGTTGTAATATAATATTGCTGCTACACCTACCTTTGTAGCTTGGCCGTTACTATTACCACAGCAAATAATTTATGATGCAGAAGTTTATTGCCTGAACAATAGGTGTTGTTGCTTGTGTAATAAAAAAACATGTTTATCATAAAAGAATATTGAAGTTGAAAAGAACTAAAAGAGATTGAAAGACGGCATAAAGAAAGTAATAGGGACATTGACAATAATAATTATAACTTAGGTAATATTAGAATTTAAAGAAAAGGAATTGAAAGAAATGGAGGTAACCGAAATTGTGTATAAACTAACTGAAAGTGAATCGTGACGATGAAGTACCTTTAGCACATCTACAACAAAGTTATTTATGGAAGCAGTGGTTACAGTTGACAATGTAAACGTTTTTCTTTTTAGTATACACGGACAGGGAAAAAATGATTCTGTATCTTCCTAAACTGAAGGGAAAAACCGAGTAGGAAGCTGGGAAATTTTATTTCGACTACAACATGCTTCATAAAATTGTAACTTATTATACAAACATATATCTACGTATAAATCCTTTTCAAAAGCATTAAGATATACAAGAGAGACCGATAAAACAAAATTGTAATTCTAGATGCTTTACTGCACACAAGTAATGCTTTGAATAATAAATATAAGAATCTAAGGAAAATGTGCAAAAATAAGTTCTATTTTCCTATAAAAAGTTATTGGTTAAATTACAAAACAATCAACAAAAATAAATTATATAGGTTTTTACTGTTTGAACTTTAAAATACCAATAATTTTTTATGGGGTTATATGCGACCCACGTTGTCATTTATGTATGAAAAATTTTATGTTTTCATTAAAGGGTTAAAAAAAACATAAAAAGAACTTTTTGTTTTCTTGCTGCACTTACTTTATCTTTAAAATAAACAAATCGATGTTTTACTTTTATGTAGGCGCAAACTCTTTTATTAAAAATAGTTAGGTATCCCTCGACAATTTTTCCGAGTCATTACTCATAAGCTTAATTTTTATTAATTTTTTCAAAATAAAAAAAAATCGTTATTATATATAGACTCACCTTTATTTAATGTATTTTTTTAGCGAATATCCATGATTACTTTATAAAAAGCTGAAACTGTTACCGATTTCTTACCATTGGTGTGAGCAAGAAAATCGTTTATTTGGCAAATAATCCTGACGATTTTTTTTAAATTTCCACCGATGTTCCATTGCCATTTCTTTAAAGTCTTTTAAATCGATCTTTTCTTAAAAATAAAATATATTAACAATGGCATTTTAAATACGGTTTAAATTTAAAAATATTAAATTAGCAAGGCATATCAAAAAGATCATAACTGTTGCAGTAAAACGAAATATTTACTAATGGATGGTAATTATTTGGGTACACGCCAAAGTTAAATTAAAAGTACTAAAAACCAAAAAAATTAAACAAGTAAAAAGATAATTAAAAATCGACGTTTCGGTGGCAAATCTGCCACCGTTGTCAAGATAAGTTGAATAAAAATAATAAAAATAAAAATTTACTATTATAAAGGTTTTATAGTTATTTATTAGATAAGTGAGTTATATTACATATAAGTCACGCAAGGAAAGTTTAACTCTCGAGCCCGAAGGGCGAGAGAGGTAATTTTCTTAAGTGACTTATATGTAATAACTCACGTGTCTAATACAAAATTTTATCCAACACTTTCGTATTAATCGTTTTTAATATCGAAAATAATTTGAAAACATCATCCATTATTTGTTACTTGTCATTGTCAACACCAGCAACAAAATTTTGTATTGTCTTGTTTTGTATTGTGACTTATAGTACACTTTATATCCTCAAAATCTGATCAATTATGTAGATATTATATGTAAGTGTTGGATAAAAATTTAAAATTATTATCTTTATCTATTATTTATATCTAAGCCGGTTAAATTTTATAGTTTCATTTCACTCAATAGTTATTCTAATGTTGTCCTGTAAATCCTCAGTTGATAGTGGTTTATTGGCCTATACCCTGCCCATATAACATTTTTGCCGGCCATGTACATTTAATTTACTGGCATTACCAACACTCTTTAATGGCAAGACATTGGCAAAAAGGTAAGAAAAAGACAAGAAAGTGGGCAATTGGCCCTTATTGGGCCGCGTGTTGCAGATAATGTGATGGTATACGTCATTAATAAATTATGATGAAAAATGCGTTTAGGATGATGGCATCCATCATTAATAAGTTATTGGCAAAAAGATGACAAAAAGACTCGAAAGTGGGCCATTGGCCGTTATTGGGCCACGTGTTGCAGATACTGTGATGGCATCCATCAGTTATGATAAAAAATGCGTTTAGGATAATGACGTTTATCATTAAATAAGTATTGCAAGTTTTATAAGTTAAATGTCCCAAAAGTTAAATAACATATTTAGAATTTTTTATTCGACAAAAATGAGAAAAAAGGCAGGAAAACTTTATCGTGAATAAAATTACATAATATAAATTTTTATACAGCAACAATAAACCATAAAAATTAAAGGTATGTAATAAAATTTAAAAAAAGATAGTAAATCAAAAGAAAACACTTTAAAATAGTAAGTATTCAAGGGACACTTACACTCAATTTTTAGATCCAAAACATAGGGGAAATATTTTAAAGGAGTTAAATGTAAAAAAAACTATTAAATATATATAATATTTTTATTAACATGTCTTTAAAACTTCTAATAAGGCAACTTCCTAATTTCATATTATTTTTTAAGTAACTACAAAGTTAAAAGGGTTTAAACAAATGTTTACAGCTCCTAACAGTCTACTGGAATAACTCGCCTTCTCGACTAGCCACCACCAATTAATCACACAACACACACTTATTAGTTAAATGAATACACCCAATTATGTCTATTAAAAACTAATTTCTTTAAAAAAGAAACTAAAAAGCTAGAAAACCACGTAGAAAACTATTGCACAAAACAAAGAAACAAAAGCAATTTTTCTCTGTCAAAATCGTCAAATCTTGTATTTCGGCTAAGCGGGAAATTTGAATTTGTCACCTTCGGTAAAAATTACCCTAGCTAATTTTACCATCATTTTAATTTTATTCTCTCAAAAATACATAATAAACATTTTGTTCGACTTAATTTTCATTTGCATGATTTTTAACAATAAAATGTTATGAAAAGGCCATTTCCTTTAAAGTATGTAAAAAAACATAAAATAATGTTGTTTAGCTACCATTATACATAAAACAGATCAAAAAAATTGCTCTAATGTTAGTTAAATACCAATGTTAATAATATGGTTTAAAAAGTATGAATATGCGTTTACGGTTTGCCTTCAAAAATCCAATATTTATTCTCCTGCAACAAAAAGGCATGCTTTATTTAATCAGGATTGGTATTCATTTTTGTATGCTTGCCGGCAATTCGCCTGCATGTAAAATTTATTGGCAATTAAGTGTTTATTAAGGGTTGACTTTTTAATGCGTATTAGATGTTGGCATAATTTTGCCACCAATTGCCAATGCTTTACCATCAATGCCAATATGAAAAATGTATATTGTCGGCAAATAATGTTTGCTGGGTACTCGCTCTGGAATCATGTATCTCTTCATCATAATTTGGTAAAACTGACTGTAAACATATGCAAAATGTGGTAATAATATCACAAAGAATTTGAACACAATTCGCAGTTAAAGATAGGACATTCTTATTGGATGACCCCCTTTACAAATAACAAGTGAAAATGCTAAGTGATCTTAGTACCAAAATATAAAATTTTGTCCAACGTTCAATGTGGCAGCCCTAATATCCCATTTTCAGATCAAAGTGCCAATTTTAACCTAGCGATTGCCAACGAAGTCCAAAGTTGAGGCCAGTTCAGCATTAGGTACATTTTATACTTATTTCCTTGATTTATAATTTTGGCACTTAGATCACTTAGCACTTCCACTCTACAAATAACGAACTAGCTTAAACATATTTATGGTGTTTATTTATAAGAAGATATATTATAAAGGCAATATAAAATACCCTTTTATCACAGTACATTAACAAATTTACAATTCAAAGAATATAAAATACTTTTTAAAAAATTATATAGAAACAAAATAGGTTGTCGTATTATAAATTTATTTAATACTATTGTTTAAAATTTATTTTACGAAAGCATATTTTAGTTCTTATTAAAAAAAATACTTTTGTTTTTATCTACTTAAAGAAAGAAATAGAAATAAAATTAATACAATACATTTACTTAAAAATTGAATTCTATTAGTGGCATTACAAAGTGGCATGGAACATTCTTGAAATATAACTATTTTTGCTGGTTTCTTTTTGTCCGGAGATACAAGAGATACAAGTTCATGTTCTGTGTATGATGCACAGTCCCTAATGGTGGCTAAGACTTTCCTTCCAGGCATTTGTGCTGTGAAATAAAAAAAATTGAAAATATTAAAAATATATACAGTAACGATAATAAACTAGTCCCCCCTTAATCTTTTCACTGCGATAAGATATTGAGATCGGGTATAATTTAAGTAAAGTACTTTTTGGCATAAAAAAATTGGTCAAGTGACATGGTGCAAAAGAAACAACTTTTTCTTTTCAATAAAAAGCGGTGTTATTTAGCACTTTGTTTTAAAGGCCTTTTAATTCTCTACTTATCACGGATTTATTTTTGAAAATCGGCCAAGTCGTTCTAGAGTTATAGCGTTTGATATTAGGCTTTAATTTGTACAGGGTGTCCCATTTTGGCTGCAACAGCGGGCTATCTCAGTTATTATTAAAGATAGAACCTTGCGGTTGTTGCGAATCTGAGCTACTTTATTCTGAAACAAAAGATGCCATCAACAAGGCCATCATAGTCATTTTAATTTCTGAGCTACAGGGCAATTTTAAAAATTTTACATTTTTAGGTACCCTTTATATTTCACTTGGCTGATCAAAAAGTTAAAAACGGATTCCTATATAACTTAGAATGCAGTGGCGTAGTCTGAATTTTTCCAATTATTCTTGTTTTAAAAATATTGACCAATGATGGGTTTTTCAATGGAACAGCCTGTATATTTGTCAAATAATTAATTTGACTTAAAAAGTATATAACACTGTCGGTTTATTTTTACAAACAATGACAAAATTTCCAATTTTCATAATTAACATTTTTGCAGTAGGCCATGCAAACAAATCAGTAAAGAGGTTTTTCTATTGATTTGATTATTGTAGTGGTGCCTACGTTACGAATTTTAAAATAGCATTTTGGTATTTTATTTAATTATGTTTTTTTTTTGTTACAGAAATCTAGGTACGTAGCACTTACACGAGCAAAATTAATATTTATTTGTAAATAGTTTTTATTAAATAATTGATTTATTGTTAGCATAATATATTTAGTTTATTCTTAATACAGAAAATCATAAAACAAAAAAATTATTGCTTTGATTAAAACTGTGTTGCATCTATTGAAAATGTCAGTAAATATAATAAATTAATAAATTTTAAGAGATTCGAAGTCTGGAGCGACTAAGCCTGTATAACAATAAAACTAAGGTTTTGGATATTGTGCTCATTAAAACATTTAATCACCAAGTCAAGATAACAACGTATTTACGAAAGCGGTCCGATAAGTAACTAGCCCACAAAAGAAAAAAAGAAAATTTTGGAAAAGTTGCGATTTATTTCTCAACATAGTCTTCTTTTACCTCGATACACTTGACCCAGCGATGCTCCAACTTTTTTAACCCATCTGCAATATAAGTTTTCTCGATGTCTGCAAAGTAGTCTGGTGTGGCAGCGATGACCTCAAATTTCTGCCCGGCGAGTGACTTTTTCAAGTTTGGAAATAAAAGGAGTCGCACGGGGCTAAATCGGGAGAATACGGTGGATGAGGCAGGAGTTCGTAGCCCAATTCGACTAATTTGGCCTTGGCGATGGCGGAGGTGTGAACCGGTGCGTTTTCATGGTGGAAAAGCACTTTTTCTTTGCCAAAGTGGGCCATTTTTTCTTCAATTCGGCGTCGAATCGGCCCAATAGTTCGACATATTAGAGCCCTGTGACCGTTTTGCCCTTCTCCAGGTAGTCGATGTAGATCACACTTTGTGAATCCCAGAAAACCGTGGCCAACACCTTTCCGGCCGATGGGACGAACAGTCTTCGCCTTCTTCGGAGCACGTTCGCCGTCCGTCCACTGTTTCGACTGTTCCTTGGTCTCTGGTGTGTACCAGTGAATTCACGTTTCGTCAACGGTCACGAAACGACGCAGAAACTTCTTCGAATTGCGCTTAAAAAGCGTCAAACACTGCTCTGAAGTGGTCTCACGGTTGCGCTTGTTATCCGGAGTGAGCAAACGCAGCACCCATCGTGCCGACACCTTTCTCATGCCCAAAATTTCATGCAGGTTATAACCCACGCGGTCTTTTGAGATGCCTACTGTCTCAGCAATCTCGCGCACTTTCAATCGACGCGAAGATCTGCCAATACGAGATCGTGGATTTTCGTCACATTATCCTCCGTGGTAGCCGTTTTCAGAGCACCTGGGCGAGGCTCATCAAAAACCGACGTGCGGCCACTTTGAAACTCGTTAAACCAATTTTTGAAGGTCGCTGTTGAAGGAGAAAAGTCATCGTACACAGCATGTAAGCGTTCTTTGATTCCACTGCGCGATTTCTCTTTCAAAAACAAGAATCAAATCTCCGACCGATATTGTTCATTTTCAATTTTTTAAAAATCCGCGCACACGTCTGCTTCTACACGCTGTCAAAACATAAAAACAAGTCGGATTTGACTGAAATGTTGACAATAGCCGTCTATGAGAATGTTCTATACGATAGTAAATTGCTTTTGCGATAGTAGCGTCATCCGGCGGTGAGGCTAAGTACTTATCAGACCGCCCTCGTACTTTAAAAAATTCAAAACCTACTTTCCATAAGAATTAAGCAGGGTTCACTATAAGTTTAGTTCTTACTTTCATATTTCATGACAGCACAACTATCTTCCGTACAATTTTTCTGAAGAATGGCGTCAGTATCTCCATTGTTGCACTCCTTGGTAGTCTGATGGCAGTGGTAACATAAAATGCCATAACCTATAAAACAATTTTATAAACTTTTGTTAAAAAAATATTAACGCAAACTAAATATGGGAAAGTTTTTTCTTACTTCACTGCATAACAGTTTAAATACAGGGGTGTACCACGAGGAACTGCTGCGATCGCTTTTTCAAAAGGTGGGATTTGGATAATTTTAAAAATTTGGTAAAATTATAAAGTGAGTGGGGGACATACAAGTAAAATATTTTGACAGTTCTAGCATCTCTGGTTATACCGAAAGTTAATGTCAACTTGCTTATTTTAAATGGATCACTCTATATACTTTTTTAGATTCTTCGTAAAATTCTAACCTTATTTAAGGTATAATATTCTATACCCAAGTCTCACTGTTTTTGACTTATTTTAAATTATAGGTCAAAAATGACGTTTGCAAACTATTAAATAACGATCAATGTCTCTAAACAAAAGCCTTTAATATGAAATTGGGGTTATATTCCTTGTAGAGAGAATCCCTTCTTTAGTAAACTGCATTACTATTTTAACAACTAATAAATACGGTGTGATCAAAAATAATCATTTAAAGTTATATTATGAAAAACCCTAAATGATAGTTTTTCGGGGGTAATATCCCTAATGAATTTAATTTTTTGGAAAATTTAGAAAAAACTAAGTGATTTTTTTAACAAATAGCATGAGCGGGAGTGGTTTAAGAAAACAGAATAGATATATATATATATATATATATATATATATATATATATATATATATATATATATATATATTTAATATAATACTATAAATGTATGAAATGTTTGAATAATACATTTTTTACAAACTTGCCCGTATTTTTAATGCTTAATAGGATAGGGTAATAAATATGGGGGTTGTCATCTGAAAATATTGACTTTTAGGATTTTTTAAGATATATAAGATATAATTTTTAACTATTACTTTTGATCACCCTATATTTAATAATTGTTTAAGTATCAATACAGTCATAAAGAGTTTTAAAAGGTTTTTTATTTTCAGCGCTCTATCTTTGAATAAAAATAAAACAAATTATATTGCAGTGGCTGCATTTTTATTTAAAAACATATTTAATGACATTAAGTTTAAAAAAGAAGAAATCCAACGGAGTTAAATCGCAGGACCTAAGGTGGGAATACCATAAATTAAACGCAGTGCACGGAACGTTTGGCGAACCAAACAGTAATTTTAATAATAAGTTCTAACGATTTCTACGCGTTGTTCAATCGTGTAGCGTTTCATAGTAAAATGTCACTACTGACTGAGTACTCCGCCAAAATTTAACGGCTGTATCATTGAATCATTCTTGCCTTGGTCATGGGCCGTTGTCAAACATCAAACGTTAAAAATGGAAAACCCTTTATCATTTAACATCTATTTAAGAATTTTCCTTATAAAAAATTAATTGCAATTGCATGGCTTGCTAACGTCATTTTTGACATAAAAAATACGTCAAGAACGGTGAGCTTAACCATTAAATTTAAAATAAGATTAAAATTTTGGGCAAAATTTAAAAAATAAAGTGTGCTCTCCTATAAAAATAAGGAAGTTGGAATTAACCTTCAGTTTAACCAGAAGCGTTAAAACTGTTAATTATTTTAGATGCATGTTAGACCAGGGTAGATAATTTTGGAAGCGAAAAATAATTATAGTAGGATAAAAATTATTGTTAAAGGTAAAAAAATGTAAGAAAAATAAAAGGAAAACTAAATTCCAGGCAATCTGAGGTCGGAAAGGGAGGCGGGGGGAGGGCGAAAATACAAGTTTACAAGTTGTGACAATGTTGTAGGTAGAAAAAATATCTACAACTTTTGTGTTTACACTTTTTTACATATTTCCAAAAGTTTTTAGTTTTTTAATTTTATCTTTTTAAAAAAAAAGAAAAAAATTTGGTGAGAACTTACCTTGGTATGTCCCAAAGTCACTGTAACTTTTTGGAATTAAAATATTTATTTTTAAGCTTATTTTGACTTAACATCGAAAAAGCACCCTTATTTTCAATCGAAAATTCACGTGTCAAAAATCGGCTTTTATAAAAAGTCGGTGGGCTTTTTTCGTTAAAGTCATTACTGTTTGATGGTGTAAAAAATATACATTATCACTGTAACTTTTCAAAAAAATATATATTTTCCATAGGACTAGTAATTTTCCGAAAATCGACCAAAATCGTTTTTACCCTTAAAAACTAACCCCTTCCACTTCCCGAGATCAGATCGCCTGTAATTTATTTTTCCTTTAATTTTCGTTATATTTTTTACCTTTTACAATGCCTTTCATCCTACTATATTTTTTTTCGTTTTTAAAATTATCTACCCTGGTCTAACATGCATCTAAAATATTTAACAGTTTTAGCGCTTCCAGTCAAACTAAAGGTTAATTTCAACTTCCTTATTTTTGGGAGAGCACACTTTATTTTTTAAATTTGGCCTATTGTTATATTCTCTACATTTTTCAATGAGTTTAATTTTTCAATTTTTTTTTGGTTTCAAAAATTATCAACCCTGGTCTGATAATGATTTAGAAAAAAACAATTACCATTGTAATGTATAGTTTTTTCACCATTATAAAGTAGAGTTTTTAACAAACAAAACGATTACCTACTTTTTGGAAAATGTCGATATTTTGATACGTGAATTTTTTATTGAAAATAGGGGTACCTTTTTGTAAAATAATTTATTTTTTGTAAAAGACAAACCAAAAACTGGGATATTTGAATTTTTTACATAAATCATAAGGTGATGTAAAAGAGCGTAAATACAAAAGTTGTAGATCTTTTTATTTCCTACAACTTTGCCATTTAACTTTTTTCCATGGGACTTGTAGTTTTTCCGGATATCGAGAAAAACCGTATTTTTTTGCTAACCCCTCCTCTCCCCCTTCCCGACCCTAAATCGCCTAGAATTTTTCTTCCTTAAATTTTTGTTATTTTCTTTACCTTTTTTAATGGGTTTTATTCTACTATATTTTTTTTTACTTTTTACGGTATTTAATGGTTTCGGCAAGTCTATGTCCCCCACTGATTTTATAATGATACTAAATTTTCAAACTTTTCCAAAGCCTACTTTTTGACAAATGGATCGCACCAGTTCTTTGTGTTCCTTGTCTTAAAAGTCCAATATTTGTATTGATTAATAATATATAACAAAAAGTTATTTAACTAACGTTGTAGGACTTTTAAACGTGCATATAAAAAAATAATTTGATGTATCCAGATTATCCAAAATAAAGGTATGGTTAAGAAGTGTTTTTTTTAAATTGTAACTCAAATTTTTCTTTACGGAATCTGATTCAAAATTAAATTTTATATATAGTACTTTATTTTAACTGTTGCGATGTTGTCACGCTGTTTGTATTTTATCAAAACTTTTGTCAAAAACATAATATCCAAAAATTACTTAAAACGGAAATAAGGTGGCGAACATCTTAATATTTTAAACAGTAAATTTCATTTTTTAAACAAGTTCCCTGTATATAAGTTTATTTTTACATTTTATAAATTAAAATAAAATAAGTTTCTTTAGCGATTTTCATACTAAAAGTGTAAGAGGCTTTGTTAGGGGGATGGGGGAATAAGATACCCTGCATATTTTTTAATACCTACCTATTGTTATAACTCAATCTATCCGCTTTAAAGAAATGTAGCCCAAGCCATAGCCACTTCCAAAAATAATAGCAATAAGTGCATAATACAATTTATTTTACTTTAGTTACTGACCCTGCCCAAACTCTCTAATCAGTCCGAAAATGATCTTTTAATGGGGCTTAGTACGACTTGCCGTATAGGGTCTCTCTAGAAGGTCTGTACAAAACGCAACCACAAATATTTTGTGTCATAATATAAATCTTTATTGCAAATTACCTTTGTCAAAAAGTTTATTGTTTGCAAGATACATGCTGTTAAAGTTTTCATTTTACTCTACTTATTTTTAAATATATTTTTTTATTATTAGATTTTTTTACATAATTTAGTTGAAAGAAAGTTTTCAGGGTAAGGAAATAAAATCTGGTCACACTTCAATCAACCAGGTTTCTTGCCGGAAAAAGGTCATTAAAGACTTATCCCTTACTTATGAGCGGTCAAGTTTTGCAAAGCAAAGACACCTTTAAACTTGTGGCCGTCACATTCGAAAATAACGTTAACTGGCATAAACACATTATTTTTATAGCTACGGCAGCTTCAAAAAAGCTTAGATCTTTATTTCAAGCCGAAAGTATTTTTCTTCTTCTAATTTATACCCCTTGTGTGTCTACAACCCATAGCAGTCTTGATTTCATTCAAACAATTTAATTTGACTGTGATTAATTTAAACCAAAGCCGCCTTGTTTTAAAAAAAATGTTTTGACTATATTATATTTTTAGAAACAGTGTGGCAAATAATATGACAAAAAAATATACGGGGTGTTCCATTTTAAAAAGTGCAACTTTGGCTAATCACTTTGGCTAATATCTCAAAGAAAATAAATTCGAGAAAAATTTCTAGTACGTCACTGTATTCTACGTAAAAGGTTCTATAAGTGCTCTTTTTATCTTTTCGATAAGTTATCAGATATCTGAGATACGAGAGGTAAACGAAAATACACCATTTTTTAAATCACCCTGTAGCAAAGAAACTAAGGGGGCTAGGACAAATCTGTTTGAGGCATCTTTCGTTTGACAAAAAAGTAGCACGGCGTCGCAAAAACCGCATCTTTGTAACTTTACTCATAAGCAAAACACCCGTAAACACACGAAAATAGGACACCCTGTACTGTGAGGATAATAAAAGAGTTCCTCCCACTTTATCTTTTAAATGGGACAATATATTGAGATCAAGTAAAATTTGGGTAAAAGAGTGTTATTTAGACTATGGCATAAAAATAATTTCACGTGGCCTAGTGCCAAGGGGGCACTAGCAACATTTGTTTTTTAAACGGAAAAAGGGGTTATGTAGCACCTTATGTAGCAAAGGCCTTTAGATTATTTACCCATTACTGTTACCAATTTCATTAAAACCGCACTGTTTGTATGATATTTAAGACAACTTTTAAACGTTTTTAAAGTCTGAAACGGCTGGGAAAATTTTTAAAAAGAAAGGGGCGTTAAGTGGGCCTGTAAAACGACGTACCACATGACCTCCATTTTTTCCAGCACTAATTTCAACTTGAATTCCGTTTTTGCTAGACCCTCTTTGACTTAACCTTAAAACTGATATTTTTTGCGTTATTATCTTTCTTCTTAAAACTACTTTGACACAACAAAACTAAATCAATTGGTATTTGGTTTATTTTATCATAAAACGAATTAGTTTTGGCGTAACTAGTTTGAGGACTAAATCTCAAATTATAAACTGTTATTTTACTTTCGCTGCCGTAGCAGTTTTCGTTCAGTTAAACTTGGCGTGTTGTGCCATTTGTAAACGCCGTTCCCTCATTTGACTTGACCAAGTTATTACCTTTGCCTTTGGTCATTTGCAAACGTTTATGATCTTAGAAAATTTTATGCTAAAAATTTTTGGGATTAGGGACAAACTGACCTCATATTTGCAATCAAAACCACAAGAAAAACCTTCCAATTTCTGCAAAACAACACTATACAATTACTCATAATTTACTTTTGGTTTATTAAAACTAAAATGACCGAAAGTTGAAAACACTACTGAAAAACACGAAGACTCGCTAAGCACAAATTAATAATGTCCTTTCATTTGTGCTTAGCGAGAATACCAAATGACTAATAACGGTCGACCGTAGATGAGAGGTTGGTTTTGGGCGGCCGACGGCGTCAATTTACCTGATACCTAAAACGGTATTTACCAATCGGACGTTTAAACAATGTATTATATGTCAAAGTTCTCACCAATTATTACCGCGGTTATAATTGGTTGAACGCCTAAAATTGATAATTATAATGAGTGTGGCCCTGTTGCTATGTAGGTAAACATTTTCAGTGTTGCAACCACTATATTTATTAAAATACTGCAAATTTTGTCAATGTTGCCAACACTATATTGGATTTTAATTAAAAAACACTAACTTTTATGAGAACTGCGCATGTGCAAAGGTGTACAGCAACTCTCCCAGTGTGGGGTCAAAAATTCGTGCGCAGGTCTATTGAAAATATATGGGGAACATTTTCTATTAGCTATCCGTTTTATTTTTCAGATCATCGATCATGAAGCGTAAAGGAATGCATAGGAATTTTTTGTGTAAAATAAAACGTTATCTCCAAAATATCGACAAAACGGTTGCTTGTAACAATATTTATTAAGTATACTTTTTAACATGATAAATATAAAATAATATAAATTTTACTAGAGCCCTGATATACCGAGGCTTAAATAGTTATATCATTTAAAACCAAAGCAAAGAATTCTAAGGGGCTCCTTCTACATTTTAAAACAAAAATATAGACAGATTGTTATTTCTTACCCTGGAAAACCCCTGGTACCGAATTTTGTAGAATTTTTTTAAAGAATAATAAAAATATTTATAAATGCCTTAAATAAAATGGTCAGTTTGTCAATCTGTATCTTGCAAAAGATAAAATTTTCGAATAATAAAATTAAGTTAGATCGTTATATTAAATAGTTAAAAACTACCATTTTTATTAATTTAAAATTTCAGCAATCATTTTACGAGAAATCCAACCTGATTTCATATTAAAGGCTTTTGTTTAGAGAAGAAATGATGGATATGTAATGGCTTGCAAACGTCATTTTTGACATAAAATTTAAAATAAGTCAAAAACGGTTGGACATAGGTATAGAACACTAAACATAAATTATATTTAAAATTGCATTCAGAATCTAAAAAATCAATATTTTTAAATGGAAACCCCTATCTTTCTCTAAATTATTTTATCAAGAATCAAAAATAAAAATAAGTTTGTATGAGGATGTCTATTTATAAAATTTAAAGTTTTTAAAATAATAAAAAATTAATATTAATCAATTCTAACAATGCTTTTAGTCGGCCTTGACAAAAAACGGCGTCTCAGCCCACTACCCCCTTACCGTACTTAAATGCATTGTTTGAATAGATAAATATTAAATCGTTAATATTTCGAAAAATATAAATTTTTGAAAAGACATTCTTTTACAATCTTACTCTCATTTTTAATGTGTAATAAGATAAGGTAATAAAAGATATGGGTTTCCATTTAAAAAGTTGATTTTTAAGGTTTTTGTCGTTATAATTTTTAACGAATATTTTTGACCACTCTGTATTTATTAATTGTAAAAATATCGATACAGTCTACTTGCAAAGTTCTATTTTTACAAGAAAAGAAACCCAACCCCAACTCATATTAGCCACTTTTGTTTAGAAGAAATTGATGGTTATGTAATGGCTTGCAAAGGTCATCTTTGACATAAAATTTAATACAACTCAAAAACTGTTGAACTTGGGTATAAAACAATATACATCAATTATGTTTAGAATTTTACGCAAAATCTAAAAAATAAATAATATATAGGATGTTCTATTTAAAATAAGGAAGTTGATATTACCTTCCGGTATAACCGGAAATGGTAGAAGTGTTAAAATATTTTAGTTGTATGTCCATATCTGACTTTATAATGTTACCCAATTAATAATATATATATATATATATAGTATATATTATATATAGTATATAATAATTTTAATAATATATTTCTTAAACCCACCTTTATCAAAACAAAGTGAGATTAGGCATAATACAGTCCAATACACCACATTCATATTTGCATCACTTTCTTTTTATAAACTTCACCATAAAACCACTTATACTGAACTGCAGTCAGATTTCAATAAACTCAAGTTTTAAAAATATTCTAGTTAATTTTATGTCTGGTTTGCTTTTACCCCACATTATTTTAAAATCTATGTTTCGCTTTAGGGGAAGTCCGGGTAAAGTGAATACCTTAAGATGTTTGAGACTTTATCAAGAAAGGTATAAGAGATAGCAACAAAACAAATGCTACAAATCAATCTTTATTAATTGCGTTTACATATTTGTACACAATTAAGTACACAAGTAAAACAATAAGTAACTAACAATAAAATTCAAAAATGTGTCATATTATTCACTTTGCCCAGACTCCTGGGTAAAGTGGATATGGTGCCCGGGTAAAGTGAATTACCATCTTCTAATTACACAAATCTAAAAATTATATTTTAAAACAAAACTTAATACAGTAAAAAAACATAAATTCACGTTTAACGGTAATATCCTAAAAATTAAGAATGGGGTTATCACAGATAGATATAATCTTCATTGCCTTCCAAAGCGGAGCATTGTTTATGACACCATTTTAGACATGTACGACGACAAATCCAATTTTCAATTGGATTATCTTCTTAAATATATATTTCACCGCAAAAAATCATATTCTATTTTAAAAACTTTTTTGGTTGTTACTTCTTTAGCAATTAGTCTAGGAATGTTTTTTGATTCTACATTTAGTTTTTTTGGTAATATTTCTTACTTTGTTTTTCTCAAACATTTGCTTTTTCTCTTCCCTCATATATAGAAGTCTGTAATTTTGAGATTGACCTTTAGTTTCGTCTCTTAATCTTCACTGAAAATGGTACGGAATCAGCCAAATTTTGGAGTAACGACACTACCCTTGACTAGCCTGTATAGAGTTGAATCAGTCATCCCATACATTAATGGTCTCGATTAGTTTCTCTGACCGCGATGTTCATGTGAAACGAATAGTTTGGGCATAATGGGGACTATTCGATTTGCCCGGGTTGTTCACTTTACCCGGGTTTCCCTATATATTTCAGTTATGTAAATCGAGTCATTGACGTTTTTAAAGTATTTTAAAGTTTTTTGAAAAAATGTTTACATTTTTCAGTCGAACGTATATGATGAAATCTAAATAATTGGTATATTTGGGTTAAATTTTAAATTAATTAGTGTGTCTAAAATTGGTGCTGTATTGTGAGTTTGCAACCTATAAAAGTGAGGTTACAGCGCGAGGCGTTTTCGGTATCGTTTACAAGAAAAGTAAATAAGATTTTTAAGCAAAATATTATTTTCTTTCCCTTTGCTAGAGAAAGTGGTGCACGGGAAGGCCAAAATTGTTAAGCAAGGCGCAAACTGAGGCGCGTATAGCGTGTGCGAGGTCACGCGACAAGGAATACATGACTTGAACATACCACACGCGGCGCATGGGGATCCGTATATTGAGACGCGTGTGTCGCGACCCAGTTCCCCGAATAATGTCTGGTATCTAAAAAAAGGGTTGTTATTATTAAACCTAAGTTCCTAATCTGAATCAGATTTTGCAGGGTGATCACGACACTCGATTCGATCAAATCGAGCAAGTCGATGAGCATCTCTACAAACTTAGCCACGGCACTTTATCAATTTTACCTTCGGAAACAGACAGAAAAACAAAATTTCGACCGAACGTCGTGGCTAAACCCATGGACATGCACATCGACCTGCTCGAATCAATCGAATCGAGTGTCGTGATCCTCCTGCTGATGATTTCGACAATAAACATAACAATAAAACTAAATTTCTCTGAAAATCAGCTGCGTGCGACGCGAGAAACTGTGCCACTACCACAATAGCAACTCGTGTTTGAATAGAAGTGTCACGCGCCACGTCGTGTCGCTGGGCAATTTACGCTGGATAATTTAATTTTATTAAGTTACAAAAGTACGCGGTACTGTGTCGGGATCATACGTTACACGCGTCTTAATTTGCGCCGTGGATTAATGTTTGAAATAACGCGCGCAGCATCCTTGTGAATTTGCTATAATGCGACTTGGAAATACAATTTTTATTGTAACGTTATCCCGCTCATAAAAATATCAAAATATCTAAGACTTTTAAGTTTTACAAAATTCACCGAAAGAAATACAAATTTATAAAAATACTTAAGAATTTATTTTAGGTCATCATTTGCTTTTACTATTCTTTGGACGGTACGTGCCAAATGTGATTTTTCTTTACTTTAAGTCGGCTCTACATACGTTTGTTAAACGTGAGTGACAATTTGCAGAGTGCAGTAGCTTGTAAGAAGCGTTGATGCGCCGTTATCCTTTTTTTAAATGCGCATAATTATAGTTTGCCACAGTAGATAAACACAAATGCAAACGAAACAGTAATACTAGTGTGGAGAGTTATATTCTTTTCGCTTAGATTCGGCGCCAATTTAGGCTAAAAATCGCAGCCGTAATTTGTGCAACTGTAGAGCCGCTTTTACATCTCTATGATATATTACAGAAAGTTAACAAAATCACAGTAAGTTAAAAAACATCAATACTATAGGGTATTTCTTGTCTACCATGAAATACAATAATGCATATAAAACGGTTTTATTTTTAGCAAGGACTGAAGGAAAATTATTTAAACCACTCAGTACAATTATTGTTTTCCGATGTGGATATTTGCCAAAACTAAATTTCCACTGACAGTAACTGTAGGGCACACAGACAAAGCATAAAGACTAATGTTGTGTCCACAAGGGAAGTTACATTTAAACTAATTCGTAGGGTTATTTTATAATTTTTAACTAGAAAGGTATCATTTAAATAATAAAAAACAGGCTTTAATTGCTTGCATAAACTAATCTGTATTTGGATTTCTTTAAATTATATTCGTAGACTTTCACTGCTCAGTGGACGAAGTATAATAGTAGGGGGCCCACAATGCTATATGTGGATTTAGTCAAGCGTCATAGAGACCTATTGGGTTACAAAGCTTAAATGATAAAAAGAAAAAAATGGTATATAATGTATACTTTTTCATCGGAGGGAAAAATGGCTATAGATTTTTAAATATGTCAAAAAATATTATTAATATTTCGGCTTGTCGAAATCGTTAAAAAAAACCAGGGTCAAAAATGTTAATCTGACGTTTTTCTTTGTAGTCCTCTGTTTCGTTTACGTCACTCTTAGATTGTCAGATTAGTGGAATATATACTGTTTGGCATGTAATTAATCTACCCTATCTTAATCTGACGCGCTCGACAATTTCTAATGGATATATTTTTGTTTTTTATGATTGGCCCTGTATACTGGGGTCATATTTGGTGAAGGTACTTCCGGGTACAAGGTATCCTCCGGTATATTATTCTGCCGCGCTGTAGTAAATCCCGAAATCCCCTCTTGGGCTCCTCTACCATAACAAAAATTAGAGAAAATTCAAATAAATAGAAATTGTTGTAGCAAAGACGCCATATGTTTTTGAGACACAAAAGTTAAAACCTATAGGCACAAACAAATTTATTTTGCATGCATTAGATATTTTTAGACATCGACATTAAATTTATTAAAATTTATACAGTTATCAGTTTGAAAATTATAAGGAAATATAGTCAACGTCTATTATTTACCTAAATCCAAGTCCTTATTAAAGCTACCCCGTATATTAATAAATTAAGACAGTTGGCATACGGTATTAAGGGTTTTTTTGTCTTGAGCTATTTAGATTTGATATTAACTTTTATATGTAAACTAGAAGGCTCTACCTACACTACTTGAAATTTCTTTTTTGTGCTGCTCTGCATGTACCTTCTAAGTAAAGCAGTATACTTTTCTTTGCTTTTTACACAAAAATAGGTATACTTTGTGGAAATCGCTCTGATTAACCGTTTTTGAGATATTTTTTTAAATATGTTTATTGCAACCAAAAAGTTTACTGGAGAATACATTAAACCATTCATATATTATGATGTGGTAGTTGTAGTTAAAGTTTAAACTAATACGTCAAAATTATTTGTCATTTTTGGTTGCACTAAACAATTTAAAAGCAAATATCTCGAGAACGGTTGCTCAGAGCGATTCTCACAAAGTGGACCATTTTTGTGCACAAAGGATAGGCGATTTTACCGGTATACTCAAATGGTACATACAGGATAGCACAAAAAGATGTAATGTTAAAAAAAAAAGTTGATTAGGTTGTCCTTCCGATTTGCACAAAAAAGTTAATACCGAATCTTAAAAGTTTATGTCAAAGAATTCTGATATACCGAGGTTTATTACATTATTCAAAACGTATCCAAATAATTTAAAAATAGTGTTTTTTTATTATTTTTACATCCTGCATCTTTCTTATAATTATCACTTAGATACGTTTTGCCATAAAGAAATTAGTGGTTTTTCTGTGTAAATTATTAAGCGCACACCCTGTATATTAATCATATCACTTATTAATATTTCATAAAGCATTATTAAAACAATGCATACGAGTCCTTTTAAAAATCTTGTTAAATTTTTGCGACTGCCATTCAATTTTAATGTTTATTTTTTAAAATTCCTTCTTTGTTCATCAAAAAGAGTAATAAATTTTTTTATTAGATACAAATCAGTCACTGGGTGGTAAGCACTGGGCACCACAAAACACTAAGGCGCATAACGCAACTTACAAGATCTTACTTTTGTAAATTTTAATTAAACAGGGGTAACTAAAAATAAATTTACTTTTGCTTTAAATATTTTTTTCCATGTTCTCGCAGTGTATATAATAAAAACTATTATTTTTGCTATAATATGACCACAATTTATGTTAAAAACACATGTTTAAATAAAACCACGCGTTTACTGACCACTTAATCGTAAATTCGAACACCTACTGCAAGAGGATTTCGCAAACCAATTTTCACTTTCAGTTTATATTTAGAATGAAAATAGATTTTCAGGTCGAGCGCTCCAAAATTCATTCAATGTTTATTAAGGCTGGAAATTTGCATTAAAAATATCGATACTCCAATATTTTAAATACAGGGTTTTCGCGAACTTTGATGCTAAACTGCTGTTCCTAAACTTGTAAAAATAGTTATTTATTATACAAAGGAAAACAGTTCTAGGTTTTAGCTTGAGGTTGTGTTGTCTGCCGACCCGAAGCGAAAGAAGATGTTGAAGCGAGAGTTGAAATTTAAAACTTTTCCTTTGTATAATACACATTTTTTTTTGTGAAAGGATATACAACGACTTATTAGTAAAATGAATTAAAGTCAGAAAATTCATGATGTAGAATTTTAAGTTTAAACTGGTCGGCTGTTGTACTTAAATCGACAATCGGACCTTGCGTTACTATGGAAACCTTTAAATAACTTTTTAAATATCTGTCAATGTAATTTGGTGATTTGACGGATTTAAATTAAAAATTCGGAACTAAAAATAATTATTTAGTAGTTATTTTGAATATTATAAAGTTAAAAAATGTCCGAAGAAACTTTTAATATAAAGGAAATGTTAATTTCTACATGGTGATCATTCTTAAGTCGACACTATTGCTGACTTCTCGCTAACTTCCTCATTATTGGAGATACGAAGTCGCTTAAATTAGTAAAGTTGTAGTACTTTTTCCGCTGATTAACGTGCTGCCAACCAAAAACAATTGAAAATCGAGTGTTTGATTTATTACAAAAATATGTATATTTTTTTATTGAACACCCTGTATATTATATCATCATTTGAAAGATCCATCAAAGTGCTTTAAAAAAAGTTTCCATGTGAGATGTATGTGATTTTTAATAGCTATGTAAATATGGCCATCCTCGCTAATTTAATAGTAAACTGGATTTTTTAAAATAAAACATTCTATACATTACACACCATTAAATAGATATTTTAAAGAACTTTAAGATAATACCACATTTCGTATATTTACCTCTTACAGTTTAAAAAATTTGGTTATTTAAATCTAAAAATTATGTTAAATTTCTATTATATCTTCAGCTTTAAGCTATAAGCACTAAGTTTCGTGTTAAAAATAAAATAGACACTATATCTACAATTCTTTAGATTTCCAAAACTATAAAAAAATTTATAGGGTTTTCAATTTAAAATAAGGAAGTTGACTTTATGCTTTGTTTGTTTTCTGGGAGATTAAATTTAAACAAAATATTATTTGGCTTTTCTCCAGAATACAGTTTACCTAAGAACTTAGGGTAGGGCGGGGCTAGTTGAGCAATTTTTCACTTGATCGGTTATAGCTTCTCAACAATATGTCTTAATGGCCTATGATGCATACTGATGGATTGGCAATTTATCCCTTAGCAATAGTGTCCATAGTAACTTCTTTTAGTAAGCTAAATTAAGGAGCTACATCTATTTTAATGTAGATAGTCAGGTATGCTCAACGTACCCCATAGGTGAGGTAAGTTGAGCAAGGGTATGGGGCTAGTGGAGCACTTAGAAAGTACAGCCAAATTATTGGTTTAATGTTAGGTAGGTTTACAATAAAAATACATTTTGACAATTTGCTTTTTATATTTATAATCCTATAGTCACAAAACAACAAATCTCATCAATAAAACTGCAACGTACCTATCTTAGCCTAACTACTGAATTTAAACTTGAATATTTGTATAATTATTATTAACATAGCTTATACAAATCATAAAAAAAACATTTAAGACATTTAGAAGTCTAAATCTTCATTTAAAACAAAACAAAGTAATTTTTTATTTGGTTAAAAAACTAAAAATCAAATCAACAAAACATCAACTCCAAGTTAACTTTATTATAGCATTAATTAAAGATTAGATTTTCTATTAATAAACAGACTTTAACAGACTTTATATGCAACTATCAATATTGCTGATATAATTTAAAAAAATATATTAAATAGATATTATTTGTCAGTGATTTGGCTCCTTTTCTTGGACCAGCCTTTGGGTATGGTCAAACTATTTCCGGAGAAAATTTATGAATTAGATAGGTTAGCTCGTTTTTTTTTGTTGCTTGTACAGGATGCAGCCTCATATAAGTCTTGAGTAGTGTAGGAACCTCTAGTAGTGGAACTTTTATAACTCCGTATCCTAAAAAAATAAAAATCATTTTATACTTCTGTTTAAATCGTGGGGTTAGGTGGACAACTGTAGCTCAACTAACCCCAACCTGAAATTTTAAAGCAAAAGTGAATTTATTAAAAAACGGATAGAATTATATTCAGTATCTTTATAAAAATCAAAACTGCAATAAATTTACTAAAGATTAACACTTACCTGATTGAAAAAGGATATTATTTAACTATTACAGACGAAATATTCTGTCTGAAAATTATTATACTTTTTAATCACAAAATAAACAATACGTGGGGGTACTTTTCTCGATCGCCGCGTCACCACTGGCGGTCGCGCGATGTGTTCCTCTTGCGCAACCCCTTCTTTACGCTATTTAATGCGTTTGCGTACGGTCGATAGTTTTTGATATATTTGGATTGCCCAACTTACCTCTATGCTCAACTAGCCCTGCCCTACCTCTACTGATAAACTTGTTAGAAAACATCAGACATTTATATATAATTTTTTTTCAGTTTTTTAACAAGTTTATCAGTAAGTTTTTAGGTAAACACCACATTTTTGATAAACTATTCACCACATTTTTGAGACGCAACCATTGGCCCAGTTCTCGTCTGGCGTATTGTTAAAATTTTATTTTATTGGATTAAAATAATTTCAACCGAGTGGTAATGAACCTTTGTTTATAGATTAAAACATTTGTATTGTAAGTAACTTAATGTAAAATATTTCATTATTTTATTTCTTTTAAAGTAATCATAACTTTTATTATATAGTGTAAAAGCAGAATAGTTCTTCCTAATGTAAAAAGTTTTAATTTTATTCTCGAAAATGTTAAATAAACTTTTAATTTTATTCTCGAAAAAAACCAAATAATATTTTGTTTAAGGAAGTTGACATTAACTTTCGGTATAACTGAACCTGCTATAACTGTCAAATTATTTTAGTCGTATGTCCCCCACTGACTTTATAATGTTACCAAATTTTATTTTTTTTAAAGCAAATAATCATGCAACACCCTGTCTATAAAATCCACCCAATTGTATGCCTCTTAACCGTTAAAGTAACAAATGGACTTTAATACTTTTTTATTAAGAAATATGTTAAAATGACCATGACCACCAATACTACATTTAATACTAATAATTTTTAAACTTGAATAATTTACTAATTTGGATATTTTTAAATTTTTAAAAACTTAAACACCCTATGATAAATTTGCGGACCCATGTAAAAATAAATATGTTTTCTTATTTTTTTGGCACCGCAGTTCACGAACATCCAGTATAAATACAACTTAGCCTTTCCTAAACAATGTTACGATAATATGCTTAAAATTTTCTTTAATAATTTACATGATTTAACCTGTAAATGAACACATTAAAAATATTGATATTTTTATATTAGTAACAAAAATCCAAACCCAAAATCAGTTGAAAAAATACCCCAGTCAGTGTTCAAAGCCCGGTAACATGGAAACGGCTTATTTGACGATAAATTTACAAACAGAGCTTTTTTGTATTCAATTTTCGTTAAAAATTTCTAAACTAAATTTCTTCGTAAATTTTTTTAGATTAACGATTTTTACTGTAGGTGTGTATTTATTTTTGCAACCAGACCAAAAACTTTTTAATGCATTCTCAAAAATTAATTCGATGGGTTGAGGATGATCCAATTACCTGTTTTAAGGATTTACTGGTATTTTTATTGGTAAACGGTTTTATTTAACCTAACTTGTTTTTTTATTTGTTATTTATTTATTTGGGTAAAAAGTAATTGAAATTTGACACTCTTCCTGACGACAGATTGATCTGAAATTTGCTACACACTCTTAACCTTGATGACAATACAATATAATACATTCTTTATAATTAGAAATCCAAGAAGGCCGCCTATACAAAATTGCGGATTACATATTACTTCACAAAGCCTTAATATGGGTTTTAAATGAAAGGGCTTGATTGGTAAAATAGAGCTCACTATACAAAAAATGATAATTCGAGATGGCTGTTACAAAATCGTAGATTACATATTTTCTACAACCATCTTAATATGGGTATCTAATAAAAGGGCTTGATTAGTAGAATAGAGCTGATTCTAAAATAAATATATAATAATAATAATATAAACTTAATTGAATGAAAAGTATCAGCTAACAATAAAACTAAAAACTTGAAAATAAATTAAATACTAAAAATATTTGAAAAGAATCATCAAACAACAAAACTAAAAACTTGAAAATAAATTAAATAAAAAAATATGGTAATTACAATTAAAATAATGTAGGTTAGATAGTAAAAGCTAAAAATAATTCTATAAGTCTCATCTACCAGATCGCACCAATCTTCTCATCAATCTTGGATATTAATGAGACAAATAATTAAATCGTTGCTTATTTTTGGTAAGTTAGAGTGAGTAATTAAAAACCTAATAGAATAAAAAGTATTAATTAGCAACAAAATTAAAAGCTTGAAAATAAACTATATATACATATATATATATATATATATATATATATATATATATATATATATATATATATATATATATATATATATATATATATATATAAAAAATATGTTAGCAGGTTTTATTGAACTAAAAGCTAAAAATAATTCGGTAAGCCTTAGCTACCAGATCGCATCAATCCTATTAAACTGTTGTATTAAGCCAACAAATGATTAAATTGTTGGACACGTAAAATTTCTATCATAATATTTACTCTAGATATGCTTCACCCAACGTTTTTAATATTTGTCTGATCAATACCCCAGATTGATGAGAATATTGATGCGATCTGGTAGCTAGGCTTTTCCGAATTATTTTTTAGCTTTTAGCATAACAAAACCATTTAACATAATTTTTCTTGAACAGGGTGTTTCTAAACAAATGCAAAAACATTTAGGAGATAACTAAACTACACTAAAAACAGGAAACATTTTTATATGAACATATGTCCGAAACGTCTTAGTTTTCGAACTACGGGGTGTTAATTTTTTTAAATATTGTTTTTTTTATAATAACTTTTATACCCACTTATATATTTTTTAAAAAATTAGGAGATTGACCCTTTGCACCAGAAGACATTTTTGGCATACCAAAAAAAAATAATTTGTACCAGTGTCGTCCATGAGGGGTTTAGGGTAAATCATTTTTAAGAAAAAATAAGTACGCCACTGCATTTTACTAAAATAAAATATATTTTTAAATCCCCATTAATTTTAGAAAAAATTTGATTTCTTGACTTTTGTTGATTTGATGTACAGTTTTCGCGTGAATCAATAAAAACCATTTTTAGCATGGCCAGTTTGTATTCCTAATATAAAATTCTACATTAAAAATTAATCTTCGTTATTTATTCTTAAATTAAATAGAAATTTGACCATGCCGAGAAATGGCTTTAATTTATTTATGCGAAAACCGTACATCAAACAAAAAAAGTCAAGGGACCAAATTTGTTCTAAATTAAATGGGAATTTAAAAAAGACTTTTATTTTAGAAAATGCAGTGGCGTACCATTTTTCGCAAAAAATATTTACCCTAAAACCCTAATGGACGACACTGGTAAAATATCTCTTTCTTGTATTTTACCAGAACCAGAAGTAACCATTTTTTGGCATGGTAATTAAAGAATAAATATAGAAGGTAATTTTTTACTGTATAATTTGATATTATCCATACGAAAGGACCGTGCCGAGAAATGGTTTTTATTTATTTACGCGAAAACCGTGCAATAAATAAAACAAGACAAAAATCAAATTTGTGTCAAACTAAAAGGGCATTCTACTAAATATTTTTATTTTAGAAAAATGCAGTAGCGTACCATTTTTTTCTTAAAAATATTTTCTCCAAACCCCTCATGAACGACACTGGTAAATTTTTTTTTCTTGTATGTCAAAATATGTCTTTTGGTGCATAGTGAGCGTCTCCCAATTTTTTTTTAAAACTAAGACGTTTAGGACATATTTCATATAAGGTTTTTTTCATATTTTTTATTGTAGAATTAGCCATTAAAGTTTGTCGGATAAGTTGTGAAACACCCTGTATACCCTAACATAAACTTATAATTTATTAATATTTTCTGAACACGCATGTTTCATTTGGTCTTCGTTTATCGGCTTCGTGTTAAAACAAAACAAAGCATTTTTTCTTTGATTTTGGTCTTGCATTTTTTTAAGATCTTGACAATTTTTAAGCTGTAACTAGTTATTAAATATTAAAGTATTTTTTTATACTTTTTTCTTTTGTAATAAATAAAACATAAATTAATAAAACCTAAAAAACAATAAAGTTGATTTTGACACTTCTGTTTAACCCGACTAAACCAGGCTTTTACCTGGGTCAGCAGGATCTAACCCAAGTTAAGGATCCGATCAATTTATGAAGATGGATAGAGATGATCGATACTTTTTTAAATTGATTTACTTGGATCGGGTTAACCCAAGATTAAGTTCTAATAATGCCTTTAGCTAACCAAAATGATGATGTGTTGCCATTACCTAGTGCCTTCTCCAAAATATACAAATGTTGTCTTAGATTTTATGTCTGTAATTACTTAATTTTATAATTCACTATATAATAATAATTAACACCTTTATTTTTAAGTCCACTACACTTTATAAAGAAATAGGAAGCACAAGGAAATATAATTTGCATAATACCAATATTGTTGTAAATTCTTAAATATCCTTTTTTTATTTTTGTAAGAAAGTTCTATTTTAAGTATTGGAAAACATGGCCTGGCATAAAGGGTGTTCTGAAAATTAAGTCATTAATTTAAGGAGCTTGGATCTAAAATATTTTCAGCATTGCGAAGTTGCCGCTTCTATTAAAAATTCCTAGAAACTTTATTTCTTTAAATGGAACACCCCTATATTAACAAGTTTTTATATTTGCCCTTTTATTATAATACTTTTTTGTTAATATTGCACTATGCCTATCTCTATCGGTTATCGAGATAAAAAATAATTTGTGTTAAATATGGCTCCAAACATGGCCCTAAGTAAATTAGTGCTCTTAATTTACAAAAGTTAATATTTTGGTGGTAGTTTAGACAACGGAACACAGAATTTCTCTGAAAATTTAGCATCTTATATTTTCTTACCTGTTCTATCGATCTAAAATATTTTCAGCATTGCGAAGTTGCCGCTTCTATTAAAAAGTCCTAGAAACTTTATTTTTTTAAATTAACAAGTTTTCATATTCACCCTTTTATTATAATACTTTTTTGCTAATATTGCCCTATACTTATCTCTATCGGTTTTCGAGATAAAACATAATTTGTGTTAGATATGGTCCAAAACATGGCCTTAAGTAAATTTAAATAAATTAGTGCTCTCAATTTACGAAAAGTTGATATTTTGGTGGTAGTTTAGACAGACACGATGTATTTGATTTACACCGAGAAATCGACTCCATATCATATGTTAAAATTACTATTATTTCCGTTATTCTTAAAAGGGTTTTTTTAATTAACCCCCTGTATATAACTCAATATAATAAAAGATGAAAAAGAACGCTTTAAGATGACATATCATGTCCCTATACCTAAATCATCAAGTTTTCTTAATAAAGTCGCTTTTTGTGAAAAATTATTTTCTAAAAAATTGAATTTTAAGTAACCATGGAAGAAATATCAAGCTTATGGCAGTTTGAAGACTTTTATAAGTAACTTATAAACAGTTATTGACTGTTTTTAAAATAATCTTACAAAATGAACGCAAACATTGATTATTCAAACGAAGTTCTTATGAAATTATTTATTTTACACGGACAGTGTGAACAAATCATTGCTAGAAGTTGCACAAAATTTTACCAAACGTATCATGAATTAACACCAATGAACGGGAGGAAATTTGAACGACTTCAAAATAATTCAAACAACATGTGAAAGTACGGAAAATAACATAAATAAGATGAATAAAAATAACAAAATTGTAAACAAAATACCAAATTTTTACAATAAATGCTGGAAATGTGGGTGCGAAGCGTGTTTATATGAAAAGAAAAAAAAACAAAAAATACTAAAAACTAACCAGAACCACACCTGACTTTCAAATGCTTCATAATACAACTCACTAAAACTTTGCCAAAAATACCTTATACCTATTGTTAAAATTATATTTTATTTATTATTGGCTATAACTAAATAATATCTAGAAATATTTAACGGTCCTATATTTTATATTATTATTTTAAAAATAGGAACATTATGCATAATAATATTACAAAACTAGATGGAAAAATCGACTGAGATCTATTGTTTGGACGATTGCTTCCACCTCCAGTACCTCCTCCTCCAGTACTTCCTCCTCCAGTACCTCCTCCACCTCCAGAACCTCCTCCACCCCCACTACCACCTCCACCACCAGTACCTCCCGATATTATTCCACCTAAAATACAAAAATTGTTGAGCTTTGGGTAAATGTGTTTTGTTAGATATATCGTGGTTAAATAATAAACATAACCGATTATAAAAACTGGATTGTATCCTTTTTCTATGTAATAAACTAGATTTTAACTCTCTAAAAATAATTTTACTAAAAATTATACACGTTTAGTCAAATAAAATGGTTTACAGGAAATATGTGATGTGTAGATATTAGACAAAGAGTTCCGACTTGTAAACAAGATGATTCAGGGGTCCCACTTTGTTGCTTTACTCGACTATAGACCCTTTAATTTAGCTGAACGTGTTGATTTACTTATTTAACTTTCTATGGCAAAAACCTAATATTGTTGCAGTTCTAGGTCTCTCTGTACTTTTAAAAATAAAAAAGTCAAGTTTTGCATAAAATTTGGGAACCTGCTTAAAGTTAAAAAATATAATGACATCTGGAAAAATATATATTTGCAACTAACAAACAATAATATTTAACAATAAACTGTAAATCTATTTTAAAATGCAAAAAATATAAACATAATAATGTTATTAGAATGGATATTTTTTGGGCTCCATATTGGATAAAAAATAAGTGAAAACATGGGTCTTGTGGCACATTATTTTAAAGCTCCTGACGAGTAATTTATAACTGTAAAATAATATCAAGTCAATATCTTTTTCGCGTACAAAATGGGATCACTATAATAATTACCAAAATACCTCATTTGAATGGTCATATTGACTAAAAAAGTTGGATATTTTCTTGAAGCTTTTAAAAGATCTTAAATATTGATGTTAATATACAGGGTGGATCAAAAAATATGATGTAATAAAACGCCCTGTATAGTACGTTTCTAATAAAAATATCTTTAATAGAGCTTTAGGAAAATACTACATTAATTTATATTACCTAACTTACTTAGTTTCGGAAATATGGCCACTGAAATAGAAATTTTGGTAATAATTAAGGAGGTGAAAATATCCACTTTTTATTATAAAGTTATGAGGTACTTATTAGAGCTTTAAAATGATGTGGTGATTGTTTATTTTTCCCAATATGACGCCCAGCCGACATCTTAAATTTTATATCTGTCAATTTTACTCTAGACTATAGTATATATTACACAATTTCATTTTTTGCAGTTTTATTTTTTAAATTGACTTGTTGTAAAAAATAAAATGGGGAAAGAAGACATGAAAAAAAAATACACTTCATACAGCGTGTCTTCGGAAGTTCTTAGCAAATAAAAACTTTTAAATTATTAAATTTACGAAAAAAGTGCGTCTTCATAAAATGTCATAGTTAAGAAGAAAACACATTTTCACAAAGACAACTGTATGACAAATGTACAGAGTGGCTTAAAAAAGACTTTTTCCAAACTACTGTTTAAAATTTAAAGTATTTTCTTATTTTATTCTATTTAGGCTACCCAAAAATACTTTTTTTATTTCTTTATTATACAGGGTGTAAAAATAAATAACACTAATGTGTAAGGGTTAGTCCGCCCGTGGCGAACTAATAAAGGCAGATGTTTTACAACGATGCCATTTTAAAGAGTGCTTGCTTGTTTTTATTATATTAAAAAATATTTTATTATACCAAGTAATATAAAAGTTATTTAAGAAAACCGATTTCCAGCAGCGTCTTTTGAAGTCATTTACCTCTGTTAAGAGGGGCTTTAGAAAAAAAGGAACTACTCACATTATTTTTACGTGTTCTATATGAATCGAAGACATGGACACCCTGTATAAACATGGGTTCTCAATTTTTTTTTCTTAAGATATATGATGTTAAACTATTTAAGAGACTTAAAAATGTCTTAAACATTTTTTTAGTACATTTGATAGACTAGACTAGATAAACGTTATTTTATTACGTATTTGTTGTTGTTGTGCCATATGTTTTTGCTAATAAAAAGTTAAAACACTTAATTTTTAAAAGAAAAACATGCTCTAATATAGCTTGTATGGTCTTGGGTTATGCAGTTTAGCGGATTTTATTTTTTTTTTCTGGAAAACTACGCAAGCTACATAAAAATATAAAGAATTAAAAAAGTTGTATTTTCAGGTGTTTTATCTGGAAAAAATATAAAACGAACATTTTTCACCTTAATAATATTAGCTAAGATGCGTCCCACGTCGCCACTGGTCTTACTAATTAAAATTAGTTTGGTGCTAAATTAACTTTCCATTTTAACTAATTCCACAGCCAAATTTTATTAAAATCGTATAAGGCATATTTAAAATTAAAATTAGCTTAGAAATATGCCCTTAATTTTTTTTTCCGCATTTAGGAAATACCCTGTCTATAGAATCAGATAAATGAAGTCGTTCATAGATATTGTGTGGAAGAGAGACAATCTAAAGCAAACGCCGACATATAAGAATTTCGGATTGGGTGACTAATAGTGCTTGTTTTGTTATTTCATTACTGTGAGTAACGTAACAGTCAAATATCCCATGACCTGACAACACTGTATGTTTTACTTACTTGCATTAAAGACCTGTACATTACATCCGTTAGTTGAGCATGTATCACAGGATATAACTGTCGCATTTTGAGGTAAATTAGGAAACTGATAACAGGTCCTATAAGCTGTAAGTGGATAAACAAAACAGCCCCGGTATATGCCTGTATCATTGACTCTGCTTATTCCATTACCTGTTACATCTAAAAAAAAGTGTTGATCTTTAATAGTATTACAGATAGACTTACTAATTTGGCCTATTGAACGCCGGCTGGTTCGCGTAAAGCGTAGTTCATATAATTACGAAATGCGATTTGCGAATTGTAAAATGTATTCTAATTGGACTAATGTGTCGTTCGAAATTGACAAATTAGTGCCAGTGTCAAAGATATCCTAATAAAAAGCATGGTGATTAGATTTTAGATTTTGCTGACATGGTATGTCTTAAAATCCTGATACCCTTATCTACTTATTTTTTAAAATCCAGCATAAAGATTTTCTAAATATTTTATTTTTTTTACAATTTTTATACAAAGTAAGTGATACAAAGATTGCCTACTTAATTGAAAACACCCATGTCTTAATATATTATTTTAAAAAATGTAGTATAAGCCAAGCATTTTTTTTAGTTTTTAAAAGTTATTAAGATAACATATTTTATCAAGAGTCACTTAATAAAGAGGTTATTCTGAAATCCTACCCTTAGGCCTTTTAAAACATAGAGACTTAACAATTAATATGTAATACTCGCTCAAAGCGTATGAATATTTTCCATTTAAAATGCATGGGATCTTTGATTTTATTTTTAAGGAGATGCCGTAGCACGTTAAATAAGTTAAACGCGATTCCCTGCTGTTTTTTAAATATTTTTTGAGAAAAGTTGTATATTGAAAAGTTTTTAAAATGATCCAAAGATTATCGGAAAGTTGGTTATTTTTACGGTTTTGTAATTTTAGGAAATTTAGTGTGTTAATTATTACCATTACCAAAAATCAATTCACTTTCCAATAATCTTTGGATCATTTTAAGAAACTTTTCTATGTACAACTTTTTCTCAAAACAAATATATAAAAACGGCAGCGAATCGCGTTTTAGCTAATTTAACGTGCTACGGCATCCTCTTAAATTTTTAAAGCTCAGCGGCATTTCATGGTATCATCTTGTCCAAATTCGTGTTTTTTGAGAATTGAATGCTCTACAAAAGTGTCCATTGCGGCAAAGTCATAACTTACACTGGCGAGGTAGTACTGGTACCTTAACCTAATTTTTTCATAAAATTTTCGTTTTTCTGTGATTTTTGTCATAAATGACAAAGAGATTTATAAAAAGATATATAACAAAGTTGTTAAAAAATTAATTTACTACAAAAAGATCCTAATAATTAAATCAGCTAGAACCATCCGTTCTCGAGATTTTTGTCCTTAATTTTATTATTATACTATGAAAATATTTATTAATTTTACTATTATGAAATTTTCACGGATTATTGTCTCAACCATTTAAAATCTTTTTTGTTTCTTCACATTTTCCATCAATTATTTTTCATGACCTTGACAAATCAAGGTTGGCACACTGTAATGTAAATTTAAAGTTAAAAAGTTTTTTTTATTGCATTTTTTCCAGAGTTATTTGTATAGCTAATTACTTATGATTTTTGCGGAATATAATAACTAATTATTAATTTATCTATTGACCGAAAATATTTACATAATACTAATTATAAAGCCTTTATTTGTCAAGGTCGTTTAAAATAATTAATGAAAAAATTTGATTAAACAAAAGGGTTAAAAGATTTTAAAAAGTTGAGACATTAATCTGTGAAAATTTCATAGTAAAATTAATTAAAGGCCAAATATCTCGAGAATTGTTGGTCTTAGCGATTTTATTATAGAACCTTTTTTGTAGGTAATTGAATTTTCAACAATTTTGTAATTGATATTTTATGTATAGCTCTTGTCATTTATGACAAAATAGCAGTAAGCGAGAATTTGTGAAAAAATGGAGGTAAAGTGACCAGTGCCTACCTCGCCAGTGCAATCTGTACTGACTTTGCCGTTGATTTTGATCAGTGTATGTATACCACCATTGATGAAAGGATGGGTGTTTTTGTTTTGAGCTTGGTATTTGTATTTTGGCGAAGTGCGATTTAATTGGCATGCAATTCTGACGTGAAAAAAAATTGTTTTGTACTATGTTTTGGGTGTGTTTTGACCATTTTATTTTGATAAAGACTTGGGTTGCCAGCCGAAATGTTCAATGTGAAGTTGAATTTATGCAAAAATTATATATATATATATATATATATACTTATATATATATATATATATATATATATATATATATAACATATATATATATATATATACATTACTTACTACAAAAAGGGTTAAAATATATAAAATATCATATATATATATATATATATATATATATATATATATATATATATATATATATATATATATATATATATATATGTATATGATATATATATGGGGTGACCACAAAAATCGATGTCGGAATTTTTGTTCCTCTGGACCCACAAAAACGATTCTCCTTCTCAGATATTGAGATAGCCAAAATTTGAGCTCGATTAAACGACGTTAACCCGTGCCGCTCGTCGCTCAAAGTTTAAAAATAATTTTGGCCAAAAAGCTGACATATGGAGCCATAACTCCAGAACCGTAAATAATAAAAACATACTTAATATCTCAAAAAGAAAGCTAATGTTGTTCTTCAAAAAGAGATTACCTGTCTAGTTTACCAAAGAAAGACACGTTTGGCAGGTAAAAAGGAGGGTGAATCTAATTTCTATTTTAGGGATTCCCAGAAAGTGATTAGTGATTTTATTTCAGGGTTCAATCATCTTTTATTTATTCAGTTTAGTTTCTAAGTTGCCTTTGAGCTGGTTAAATCCAACAATTATCTAGTAAAGATATTTTAGGTTTTTTTAATTTTCCAAGTGTGTTGTTATTGTTTTTATAACTATATTTTTACAGTACATCAAATTCTGAAATGGCATCCGCATCAGGTGTACAAAGTCGGACCAAGGACAAAATATTTCTTGTGGGCTATCCGATTCACCAGATGACTGGTTGTAAACTACCCTCAAATCGTCAAGTTTTGTGTGTTTTATTTTATAATTTACGTACTGTGAAATTAACTGTAAGAGTAATCAGCGAAACTTGCCATACGAGAAGTGTTAATTTTTTGGGGAGAAAGCTCGAATCCCGAGTAAACATGAACAAGATGCAATTACTAAGCTGGAAAAACTTCACGCCGAGTGGAGAACTCTTCAAAAGACCGGAAGAAAACATCGGAAACGGTCAAGAACAAATTTAAACAGTTTGTTGAAAGGTTAGATGATCTCTTTGATATTGCCCAACAAGATGCTTTGACTCTGATGAAATCGGAAGAAGATAAGGCGTTTCTCGTGAAACAGAGGCAGAAGGGCTGCCCAGGTTCCATGACTGGAGTGGATCTCAGGTTGTCTCGAGCTGAAGAAATCAAGGCTCAAAAGGAACTTGCAAAAATGAACCGACAAATCCAAGAAGAAACTTTTGATATTAGTGAGTTTTTTTTTATTGTTATTATTCTAAAAAATAGATAAATAATAGATAGTAGATATTTTTTAAATAATACCTATTGATAATTAGAAGTAGGTAATTTAGTACCTAGGTATTATTACTATTCTGCTAAAAAGACTTAGTTTTTATAGTATTTTTTTAATCTTTTTTGTTGCTTCTTAGATACGGATGATGAAGACAAATTCGAAGAAGTAGAAGACACTGAAGAGGTCAGCATCACCAGGAACTTGAGAGCTTGGAGGAAATGGACATCCCTGAAGAAGCTGTAAAAGATCCAGGACCATCTGAGAGCAAGAGAATGAAAGTTTCATTTGCAAGGGGCGTTAAAGAGATTTTAAACATGAAATTGTCCATTTTGTTAGATCGATGTAAGGTATCCGACAGAAATGCCACAAGAATTTTAGTAGCTACTCTAGAAGCACTAAACCTTGACCCTCTTGAGTACAAAGTCTCGAAATCTTTTTACATTATAGAAGGCAAATGTTCAGACAACAATATACTAAAAAAATTGTTGAAAATAAACACCCGGTAAACTTTTACCGGGTGTTTTAAAAATCAACAATGTGAGCGAATAGCTATTGCTATTTCATATGGAGAAAAGGAACAGCTGCTGGGAGTTCCTGTAACAGCAAACAGCTCTGAGAGGAGCAAGCCGTAGCCGTATATGAATGCCTACATGAATGGGGTCTTTTCAACACCGTCAAGGCGATGTGCTTCGATACTACAGCATCCAACACGGAAAGACTCAAAGGAGCATGCGTCATATTGGAGCAAATGTTAGGAAAGAATTGTTACACCTAGCTTGCCGTCACCATATCTTGGAAATTCTATTAAGAGGCGTATTTGACACAAAAATGGGATCAACCACTGGACCTCATCCAGACATTTTTAAGAGATTCCTCACTGCGTGGCCCAAGATTGACAAAGGAAAATACGACACAGGTATCAGTGACAATATAATACAAAAGCAGCTAACACCAGAAGTAATTGCAAATGTTACTGCTGAATTCAAGACCAAATTAACTGAGAGCCACCCCAGAGATGACTACAAGGAGCTATTGCAGTTGGTACTCGTATTTGTTGGATCACTAGACGGCAATGTTGTGGGTTTTAAAACTCCAGGGGCTATTCATCACGCTAGGTGGATGGCAAAGGCTATTTACTGCTTAAAAATGTTCATTTTTCGTCGTCAATTTAAGATGTCTAAAGAAGAAGTAAGTTCTGTGCGTGCTATTTCTGTTTTTCTAGTTAAAATTTATTGTAAAGCTTGGTTCAATGCCCCAAAAGCTCATCTTGCACCAAAGCAAGATTTAGGTATTTTGCATAGTCTGTTAAACTATAAAGAATGTGACGGCATTGCAGAATTAGCCCTGACCAAATTTTCGAACCATTTGTGGTATTTGAATGCAGAGTTGGTGGGATTATCTTTTTTGATCCCACCATTACAGACGATGAAAAGTTGATAATGGCTAATAAATTGCTCAGTAGCACAGATGAACCATCAGAGCACGCAAGGGTTGTAAATCCAAAAGTTAGGAAAGAAAAATTAAAAGAGGTAGTTGATGGAGAATTGGTAAATTTACTTACCAAAGAAACGTTTACATTCTTTAACCGATTTAATATAAAAACAGATTTCCTAAGACAACATCCAAACACCTGGCCTCAAAATAATGACTTCCAAGAAGGACTGAAAATTGTCAAAACATTAAAAGTAGTTAATGATATGGCTAAGTGTGGTGTTAAATTAATAACCGACTTTAACAACCTTCTGACAAAAGATGAAGACCAAAAGCAATATGTCCTGCAAGTTGTAAGCAAATGCCGAGCATTATATCCTGACGTTTCAAAAACTACTTTAACAAAAGCTCTATAATAGATTAGATAACTATGTAAAATTATCAACTTATGTAGGTACTACGTCTGTATCATTTCTATGTCTGTTTTATAAGTACGTCTGTATCTTTTCTATGTCTGTTTTATAAGTATATGTATACCTGATTTTATATTTTAAAATAAAAAATGTCATTTATCAGTTATTACTTGTTTATTTTATTATATTTCTACCTTAAACTAAAAAATATAGCAAAAAAAAGCAAAATTTATCACTAATAACAAATGTCATTTATCAGTATTACTTGTTTATTTTATTATATTTCTACCTTAAACTAAAAAAATATAACAAAAAAAAAAAAGCAAAATTTATCAGTTAATAACAAAATATACGAAGTATGCTCTAGTGGTTCCAGGTCACGTTTTTGGGGCTAAAGGCTGTTGTAACTCGGTTTGACTTAAATTAACAACAATTATGTATAGAATATAAATTTTGAAGAATAACATCAGCTTTCTTTTGCGACATTAAGAGTGTTTTTATAATTTACTGTTCTGGAGTTATGGCTTCATATGTCAGCTTTTTGGCAAAAAAACTGGATTTTTCAAACTTTGAGCGACGAGCGGCACGGGTTAACGTCGTTTAATCGAGCTCAAATTTTGGCTATCTCAATATCTGGAAAGGAGAATCGTTTTGTGGGGTCCAGACGAACAAAATTCCGATATTTTTTCCCCCTATATGAGATCCGGTCACCCTAGTGTTTATATCCAGCATTTTAAGGGGTGATTCTCCAATAAAAAACAAGTCAAAAACTCATTATAAATTAATGTCCCAAATGTCTTAGTTTTAAAACTACACTGTAAAAGTTGTTGAGGTAAATTTACAAGTAAAATACATTACCTTCTAATGTAAATTAACTTTTATGTTTTACGTTAAAGCTGTACATTGGCACTAATTATGTAAAATATATTTAAGGAGTGTCTTTTCAAAACAGTACGTATTTAATTTTTACTTTTGTCTAAAATTTTTGTTTATTCTTGTTATTTACATTGAAATGCACAAATTCTTCACCTTATACTGATATAAAACGGTATATAAAGACAACTAAAACTAATACCATGCACTCTTGTTGTCAAGTTGTGTGTGCCCAAAGTACAGGGTGTCCCACCGGTAACGGCTCCGATCGATTTCTTGAAAAGAAGGCTTTGCAAAATTTTGAAAATTTGGTAGCCTTATAACTTGATAACTAAAATATTTTGACAGCTCTACTACTTCCGGTTATATTAGAAGTTAATGTCAACTTACTTATTTTAAATGGAAAACCCTATATATTACTTATTTTTTAGATTCTGCGTAAAATTCTAAAGCTCTTTTTTATATTTACGTATGTATAATGTTCTATACCTAAGTCTAACCGTTTGCAAGCCATTACATAACCATCAGTTTCTTCTAAACAAAAACCTTTAATATGAGTTGAGGTTGGGTTTCTCATACACAAAGAACTACCTTAGTAGACTGTAATAATATTTTCACAATTAATAATTACAGAGTGGTCAAAAATAATCGTTAAAAATTATTACGACGAAAACCTTAAAAGATATTTTTTTAAATGGAAACCCCCATCTTTTATCTTATCCTATTAAGCATCAAAAATAAGGGTAAGTATTTTCTAGTTTTGGAAAGATTTACAATTTAATGTCTTTTTCTTTTCTAACAACGCTTTTAAGTACGGCTTAGTTTGGCTTCTAGTTGGCCTTGACAATGAAATGCGGCATCATAGCCAACTACAAGTAACTACCAGTACTTAAATGCATTGTTAGAAGAGAAATAATTAATCGTTAATATTTCGAAAACTATAAATTTTTGGAATAGTCGTCCTCATACAAACTTACTCTTATTTTTAATGCTTAATAGGATGAATTATTAGAAGATAGGAGTTTACATTCATAAAAAATGACTTTTGAGGTTTTTGCCGTTATAATTTTAACCGATTATTTTGACCACTCTGTATTTATTAATTGTGAAAATATCAAAACAGTCTACTTAAGTAGCTCTTTCTCTACAGGGAACTCAACCCCAACTCAATAGTAAAGGTTTTTGTTAAGGAAAAGTTGATGGCTATGTAAAGATCATTTTACATAAAATTTAAAATACAAACGGTTTGACTTAAGTATAGAACATTATACATAAATTATATATTTAGAATTTTACGCAGAATATAAAAAATAAATAATATATAGAGTATTCCTTTAAAATAATAAAGTTGATATTAACTTCAAAATTTTCCAAAGCGTACTTTTCGTGAAATCGATAGCAGCACTTTCCGGTGGGACACCCTGTATAGATGTATATTTTTTAGCTAAACATAAACTTTAGGTTAATAGCAACTTTTGATTCCAAATAACTTTTTTACTGCTGCTTATACCGGGTGTTTCTCACAGGTGGTTCCCCTAAAACTTTTTTTCTATGAGATTCAAAAATAAAAATTGGTATATGGACATAATTATGCAGTGGTTCATCTATTTAGTGGTTTCCTATTACTTCCGGTTTAACGAAAAATGACTGCTACTTTAAAATTTTAAATGGCATCATCGGTAGTTTTATCATATTTTAAAAGAATACAACTTTCTAAATACAATGACACCCTATGGGGCATATGCATATGCTTATAGTTACAAAATTTAAAGTATAACATGCTTTACGGAGTATGAATAAAATTGTAAGTAAATGATTTTGTTTAAAAGTATAAGCAAATGATCATGAAATAAACGGATTTACTTCAAACGTATAAAGTCAACCATTTGCTTACAAATGTCAGTTTTTACTTATAGAAAAGTTATGCTGCTATTTATTATCATCAAAGCTGTCACTGTTAGAGGTTCCGCCACTGATCTCGATGGATTGCCAATGTTATAACTTGCGCGAAACAAAAGTTACATTTCATGGGCGAAAAAACGGTTTGTGCGCTAGCCAGTTGAGGATAGACGCACCACATAACGCACCTGGCGCCAAACAAACTATCCGTATTATCGGAAAGAATTTGTGGACGGCGTCCTGGTTTTCTGTTCGAAGTACGGTAGCTAATGAGCGTCACGGTCAGACCGTGGACGAAGGGTACGGGGTGCCGGTGTTTGTATTTTGCAACGGCTTTTAAGTGCGCATGTTCATCCACTGATTCATTTGTTTACTGTGCGAGGTCGTAAAAATCCGAAAAATGCTTCTTGCCACTGCGGATCCAAATGTAGGTTATCTATGGGTACCGGTTGACTTAAAATAAGCCGTTTTAGCTTAATCATGGCACTCTTTAAAGCGAAATTTAAAAAAATAAATTTTTGACAGCAGAAGTGTCAAAAAGTGACATGTGAGGTTTCATTGTATTCCAAATGTCATATTCTACGAAATAAGATCAAATTTACCGGTGCCGGTGGTGCCATTTAAAATTTGAAAGTAGCAGTCATTTCCAGTAAAACCGAAAGTAATAAAAAACAAGTAAATACATTTACCAATCCACAATTATGTCAAATAACGACATACCAAATTTTAATTTTCTTCTTAAAAGGTAAAAAAGTTATAGGGGGAAACACCCACCAATTTCTCGAACACTTTAACTATAACACTTTAAATATAACTTGTTTTTATGAAGCATTTACATACGCATTCTTTTTAGCAGCAAAACTGGCAGTGAAAATATCAACTTAAAGGTAATCTTTATTCAAGCAAACTAAAGCATTTCCTGTGCATATACCTTAGCAAGGAAAACTTGAACAATGAAAACTTAAAACCCAAATATCAACTTATTGCAGTACAATGTCGGAAATTAACAAAATGTCACATAACACCTTTACCCACTGACATGTCCAATTTTGTCAGATATCAATATACCAAATTTAATTTTTCTATCTTAAAAGATTTAGAAAAATGTATAATAATAATTTTATAAATATTACCTGCAAATGCGTCACCTGCACCATTGGTGTCTACTAACTGCTCTGGTGGCAGTACCTTAATGGGAAATTCTTTAATTTTTCCATCCTGCGCTAATATTACAGGATCAACACCTTGAGTTAAAATTACAATTCTGGACCGCTTCTCGTTCTGTTTCGGGAGGTTACAGATTTTTAAAGCAATTTCTTTAATGTTTTTTGTACCAAAGTCTTGTTCTTGTGAAAATGTTTCAGCTTCCTATAAATTCCAATATTCGTTTTCAATAACATAAAAGTAAAATTTAAAAGATTACTTAAAATGTTGTTTTTGCTAAATTTAATTTGACAAACCAATTGCCTAAAAAACTACTTTTGATTTTAAGCAAATTAATTTAATTTATTTATCTTAAACCTAAAAATTGTCCAAAAAAATATTTATTAAAGCCTACAAACGGAATAAAAATTTAATTTTTATTAGTTTTTTATTCCATAGGAAGAAAAAATAATAGTCGAAATTTTTAATGTTTATTATATTTTTATTTTAATATCTTGAAATATTTGGTGACAAATAAAATACAAATTTTTAAAATAACAAAAATTTCAAATTATGTCATATATATGTTCAGCCATATAAAAAGGTTCATAAGCAAGTAAAGCAATAACCAAGTGGGAATAGTGAGTCACCGTGTTTACATGCCAGCATTCCTTGAGCGCATTCAGGGAACATACAGCGATAAAGTGCAAAATTCGGTTTTGGGTTGTTTTTAGAGTTAGAAATCAAAATCTTTTTTTTATTGTAAAATGTAAAAAAGGGCCATCTGCAATCTTTTTTATGTTAAAATATCCATAACCGTTCTTAAGACATTTCAGATTAAACGTTTCATTCCATACAAAAAATTCCATTACATACATTCCTTCACGCTTTGTCAAGGCAACCAGGAAGACTTAACGGGTCTGTACAAATTACAATCACTGATTCTTTGGGCGAAAATACAACGATCTAATGCAATTTATCTTTGTTGAAATATTTGCTTCTTTGCATAATACCGGATGTGGAAATTTTCATTTAATTTTGTTTTGTATCTTACAAACAATCAACTTTTTAACTAAGGTAAATTCTGTTAAATCGTTGTATTTTGAAGTAAAAAATTATGCCACCATTTTGTACGATCTTTTAGAGAAACCCAGGTGTCCTAGATGAAGCATAAAGGATTTTTTTGTGGCAACGTTTAACCTAAAATACCTTGGAAAAGGTTGCTCTTGGTATGATTATTAAGTATACCTTTTTTCAGAAAACATGAGAGAATAAAAAATTATTTTCTAGACCTATAATATAACGGGGCAGAAAGCAAGAGAAGCAATTGCCCCGGAGCCCCCAAATTCCACCCTATCCCCACAGGCTCATTGCTCCAGGGCCTCCACACCTCTAAATCCGCCCCTGTACCGGGACAAAAAAAAGTTATGGCAATTTCAACATAAGAAAAGAACGGCAGGTAGCTCCATGTACATTACATTTTACAACAAAGCAAAAGTAGATTTTGATTCCTCACTCTTATTAATTAAAAATAACGGTGGATGAAAGTAAAAATAATAATAATAATAATAATAAGTTGACTAATGAGGAAATATTAAAACATTGTTCCAAAACACCTTGTATAATAACACGTGTCTTCGTTTTTATACCTTTTATTAACAATCCAACGTAACTATGGTTACATTAACGACAAATCTTAACTTGTCAATGTCTCGAAGTTTACACTACAAAAGTCGAATCTATACTAATAATTCGAAGGTTTTCTGTCGCCCTTTTATAGTAATATGGAAGAGTGAAGAATGATCTAGAATTTTGGAGAAATATCGCGAAAATTCCATCGGTTCGGTATTTCCAAAGATTAGCCTTACAAACAAAGTTACAAACTCCTCTTTATAATATTAGTATAGATTGTGTATTTTTTAAAGGTTTAAAAAAGATATATAGATAACATTTGAATACTGGTAATAAAAAAGGGCTCCAAGCACCAAAAACGAAATGTGGAGGAATTTTGGATTAAACTGATAACGCATCTTTATAATTATATTTGTTAGTTTTTCTAATGGAAATACCAATAAAATCTTTTTATGCAGAAAAAAATGTTGAATTTAGTGGAAAAAGGGCATCGGAAACTCGGGAAAAATAAAACACGCTTTGTTCTTTATGACAACTGTGAATCAACTATTTATTTCTTGACGTTTTTTTAGAGAAAGAGAAAACATTGCTTAAACTAACCAACGTTGCCAGACTTGTTATTTAATATTTTAAACTCATCTTAACACCCCCACTAGTTTAAAATATTTTAACAAGCAAGATAAACACTTCTTAATATCTACTTATACTAGCACTAAGACATTCTGGGAACTAAACCCAACAAATCTAAAAATGTATAATGCTTGTTAGAACCTAAAGCCTTCGTCAAAACGTCAGCGGGCACTTCAGTCTTTAAATATTCAAGATTGATCAGTTTATTATGCACCACTTCCCTGACAAAATGGTGACGGACGTCGATATGCTTTGTCCTTTTATGGAAAACTGGGTTTGACGACAGCTTTAAGGCACTTTGACTGTCGCTAAACACCATAACAGGCTCAAAATAATTTGTTAATTCCCCTAACAAATTCCTTAGATTGATTGCTTCTTTTGAAGCCTCAGAAATCGCCATATACTCGGCCTCTGTGCTAGATAAGGCTACTGTCTTTTGCTTGGAGCTTTCCCATGAGACAGCACAGCCACCATAAACAAAACAGAACCCTGTATATGATCTTCTGTCAATCTCGTTCTTTGACCAATCGGCATCTACATAACCTAATAATGGTTTATCATCTTTTTGATATTTTAAACAATAATGCTTTGTTTTTTGAAGATACCTTAAAAGTCTCTTAACACTTTGCCAATGGGTATCGTCGAAACAGTTATTAAACTGACTTAAATAACTAACAGTATAGGATATATCTGGCCTAGTCATTACGGCCAAGTACATTAATCCACCAATTGCTTGACGGTAAGGCACTGATAATACACTATTATTGCCCTTCACTAAGCTTGCACCTTTCTCCATCCGGGTCTCAACGGTCTTACACTCCTTCATACCGAACTTATCTAATAGAAACTCTATATAATTACTTTGGTCTAAAGTTACAACATTTTTGGATTTATTTATAGTAACATTCATGCCTAAAATCTGCCTAGCCTGACCTAGATCTTTTAACTTAAATCTTGAAGCTAATTTAGCTTTTATTCTGTCAGTTTCGACCTTATCATTTGAAAAAATTATAAAATCATCCACGTACAGTGCGATAACTGTAATTAAACCACTACTACCTGACTTTATAAACACACAAGGCTCAAATTTACATTTACTGTAACCTAAATTGACCAAAACACACTCAACCTTTTGGTACCACACTCGTGATGACTGTTTGAGTCCGTAAATGGCACGCTTTAACTTAAGAACCATATTTTCACAACCTTGTTTAATAAAACATTCTGGCTGCCTCATGAAAACAGTTTCATTTAGCTCACCATGCAAAAAGGCTGTTGTAACATCTAGATGTATAATATCTAAGCCTAAATTTACACTTAAACCTATTAACAACCTAAGAGTAGAGTGTCTAACGACAGGAGCGAAAGTCTCTGAGTAATCTACTCCCTCTCTCTGCGTATAGCCTTTTGCAACTAAACGAGCATGATATGTTTTATTGTTGTCACTGTCACACTTTATTTTAAAAACCCACTTACAATCAACCACTGTAGCTTCTTTTGGCCGTTCCACCAGCTGCCATGTTCCAT
>JACEGR010005214.1:0-76300 GCA_014170235.1 Listronotus bonariensis
TTAAACGCTTTAAAATTGGTTTTGCCCTAAATATCATAAAAATGTATTATTTATTTTATATGTATTTTTGGCAACTATAGCTATTTATAATCTTTGTAAATCTAAAAAAATTGAACTAGATTTTGTTTTGTTTAAAGAAAAGCTTTTTAATTACCTTTGAAATGTTAATTATTTATAATAATAATAAAAAATAATTAAAACATAAAAGCACTGGTATTTACTACAACGCGGTAGATAAATATAACGAAGGATACCTTTTACCAGGTTAAGTACCTCTACCAAATATGGGCCTCGTATACAGGGCCGATCATAAAAAACAAAAATATATCCATCGAAAATTTTCGAGCATGTCAGATTAAGATAGGGATGCCGTAGCACGTTAAATGAGCTAAAACGCGATTCGCTGCCGTTTTTAAATATTTGTTTGAGAAAAAAGTTGTATATTGAAAAGTTTCTTAAAATGATCCAAAGATTATCGGAAAGTTGGATATTTTTACGGTTTTGTAATTTTGGGAAATTTAATGTGTTAATTATTACCATTACCAAAAATCAATTAACTTTCCGATAATCTTTGGATCATTTTAAGAAACTTTTTATGTACAACTCTTTCTCAAAACAAATATTTAAAAAACGGCAGCGAATCGCGTTTTAGCTGATTTAACCTGCTACGGCATCATCTTAATTACATGCTAGACAGTGTATATTCCACAAATCTGACAATTTGAGAGTGACGTAAAGAAAGTTGAGGGTTACAAAGTTGTAAAAAAACTTCATTTTGACATTCCTAAGCGTGGCTATTTTTTATTTTAAAGAAAATAATTTAGGGATAACGAAAAATATATAATCCGATACGATCCAAACGATTTTTACAAGCCGAAGTAATAATAGTATTATTTTGTCATTTAAAAGTCTATAGCCACTTCCCCCACCGATGAAAAGGTATACATTAAATAATTTTTATTTTCTTCTTATCATATAAGCTTTGCAACCCAATAGGTTTTCATGACGCTTAAGTACATCTCCAGTTAGAATGGTGGACTCCCCTACTACAAATGTAATTTAAAATAGTTCTAACAGCAGTACAAAGAAAAACATTACTAAAGCAAATATGGAAAACAGTCGAGATTTTGCTGTTTTAGAGACAAATTTAAACTTGATTAACCATATTGAAATTTTCAAACACGTTTTCGAGTCCTGTAAATTTCTTTATGAAGAGGTAGCTACAAAAAGTCAACATATTTAGATCTGCAGATCGCGGTGGATATTTTACTGACGCATTATTTTCTCTTACCATTCGACACTTGAGATATCGGTTATAAAAAGATTTAAAAAAAAACAACGGTATTAGATAGGATTTTATTATTTAAGAAGATAATTAAATGGATTCTGCAAAATAATGCTTTTTTCTACAATAACGTTTAAGGTGATATTTTATTTGTTTGATGGTATCATGTAGACATACGTATCTACCTTATGGTCGTTAAAAAATATTGCAATGGAACAAAAAAGAATGTATTTTAATTTACTGTTTATTTTTTATTGCTACTATGATAATTTAATTTAAAAATAAATACACATAATAATTAAGATAAACAAATTTGTAAAAACATTTGTGTTGAACTTATGGTTTTAGATAAAAGTATTACAAAATAAAAATAAAAAAGCAACGCCTTGCATTCCAAACATTTTATTTCTGTTTCAAGTTTAATTAACACGCACAGTATTTGCGGATTGCAAATTTTCATTTAGAGCGAAAAAAATCTAAAAATATCTCAATAAAAATAAATCTATAGACATACAGCTGGCCAGAAGTAAAAAAAATGGAGCTGATGATACAAATATGATCTTAACAAAAAATGTTCGGAATTTTGTATACGTGTATCATTTAGATTGGATCTGTATGTAATGTTATCATGCTGGATTTTTTTGTGGAATCGTGTTATTAAATTTAAAAAGAACTTACGGGTTTGCAAAGTGGTGCCATTGAAATACGGAAGATAAACGTGGCGTTCATGAGGTGCGGTTCCAAATCCGTCCAAAATATCTGGCCCTGTGTTAGGATATTTTGTTAGATTTTGAACTTGTTAGTGGTTTTAAATATTTAAAGCAACACAATAAGCCCAAGCACCAGTTAAAATAATCGTATTAATATACAGGATGATCGATTAAGGCTTTTTACGACATGTAAACCAAACAAAAATTTAAATATTCCTATAAACGGCTAAGATCAGGTTTTGTACTTTCTAAATACAAATAATACTTTAAAAAATCGCATATTTTCTACCAGATTCATACGATTTTTATTTTCAGTAAAAATGTTTTTTTTTTAATTTACAAGTACCTATTAGTAGTATATAGTGGTAAGTATTTAAAGAAAAGTAAACTAAATTAATAGAAACTGCTAATGGTCCTTACTATTGTGTGTTTACGAATTTTAGTTTGAAATTAAAAACAAAACTAAAACAAAGAAATAATTATTTATTGTATGAAACTGAAATGATTATTTTATATGAAATACGAATTAAGAGACTACTTACGTGATGGCAAAACTAATTATTTATCATTTATAATTGAATACTCGGTGTATTCCAAAATTTTGGTCCACAGAAAGGGCGTTTGTTAGGGGACTTAGAACAGGTCATTGCAGACCAAAAAAACGGTTGAAAGCAGCGGGCCTGGCAAAAGAAAACCTATGAAGGCTCTGCCAGAAAGAAGAAAAACCCGCAGAACACTTTGAAGCCCTTTGTCGTCTGCGATTTTTATAGCTGGGTAAGGAGAAACCCAAAGCGGTACAAAAGAGTCAGTTTCAAGTTTGTGGAGTTTAAATAAAAAGACCGGCTTAAATAGCGTGTTTAAAATATACACGTTTAGCTAAATGAAATTATATACAGGCATTACGTCTGTCTAACGCGAATAAAACACTAACAGGTAGAGATTAGACAAAGAATGCTGGCACGTAAACAAGATGACGCATCACTTCCGCTTTATTGCCTACGTTTTAATTTGGCTGAACGTGAATGGATAGAAGAACCTGTTCAGTGGTAGAAGTATACTTCACCTTCAAGCTAATTTAATCATGCCAGAGCAGATAAAGTAAATAAATTTGTATGTTTCCCATTCAAAAAAAAAACTATAAAATATTAAATATATAATATATAATAATAGTAGATAAAAAAATAATAAAGAAAAATGGGTCTGTATGTAGAAAGAAGAGTTATTCAGGACCTTTTTTTAAAATAAATTGTACAAACTGGATGGTGGTTCAGAGGTTACTTGAAAAACATTCCTCTTACAGAAAATCCAAATGCTGGTTCTGGTTAGTTTTACTTAGAACATTTTTGTTTCCTAATGATTGTCGATTACTTCTAGACCCGGGTAAAGAAAAATGCGCTCAGTCCACTTGATTTTAAATTTGTATATATATTATTTTATAAGAAACAGAAGTAACTGTTAAAAGAGAGTGTTGGATGCTTAAAAGGCCATTTTTATTCACCATTAAAAAAATAGTTTTAAACTATATTTATGCCAAAAGATTATTATAATTTGTTTAAAAAATTTCTTTGTTTTAAAGAAAAAGAATAGGTGATTAAGCATTCCATTCATCAGCCATTTATTCATTTTACTTTTCCGTTCTAAAAATAAATATTATTTCAGGTAGGTGGTGAATAAAATTTCTTTAATATGTACAATTACTAACACTTTATTGCAAATTACAACCTCTGCACCTACTTTTTTTAGTTTAAGATTCACGCTTTGCATATAAAATTTTTCATCGTAAGAAAGCTTTTAATAAATTGAATTGTTATTATTGATAAATTACACTCTGGTAGCGTTTAAAAATAATCATCACTTATTTAACACTACTTGTAAACAAACCAGTATAAATATTGTTGTTATTTTTGCACTTGAAAATAAAAATACACCGGATAAAACTGTTTGTAACTAAACTAGGAAAGTGTTTTCTATGCTTGCCTTACGAGAATATTGGATTTGAAAGTCAATACATTCAATTAGAAAACTTATGTGTGCACCAATATGCGTTTCATGTCTTCTTTACCTCTTAAATGAAGAATCATCCAACCCCTTTTGAAATATAAGCTGTAGACATACAGACAGGGTGTTCAAAGTAACCTTTTGATTCCTAAATATGTGAGTTCTTACAAAAAAGTTTAAATTAACTTATGTCTTAAATGCGTTAGGTTTGAGTTATAAATGTGCTTGTCTTAAGTCGGGACGCCCTCTCACTTTTTAAATTGTTTGGTATTCTTTCACGTGTTTTCAGAATTTAGTAAGACAACATAAACCAAATAGTTAGGATAAGAAATGACAATATGAATAACAAATGACAGCTGGTCGCCATTTAAAACTAAATCGAAAGGGGACTTGTGGCACATCATTTGACGAGTTCTTTATAACCTCAGCAATATAAAGTGACTACCTTATTTCTAAAAATGGCTGTACTTTGAAAATAACCTGATTTGTATTGCCATATCTCCAAAAACTAATAAATTTATATACCTAATTTGGTATTTTCTTAAAGGTCTTTAGATATTCTTTTAATGGTGATCTGATATACAGGGTGCGTCATTAAAAAATCTCTACTTTTGTCCTACCCTGTATAGTATCACCTAATATTAGCCCTTTAATAAATCCTTTAAGAAAATACCACATTATGTGATCCAACTTTATTGGATTCGGAAATACGGCTAAGTAAAATGAGGTATTCCGATAATTTTTAAAGTACCACCATTTTGAAGTTAGATAGAGGTATTGACTTTATATTCTGGGGTTATAAAGAACTCGGTAGCTTTTTTAAAATGGTGTGCCACAAGAACCCCTTTTCATTTAATTTTTCTTTTAAATGGCGCGCAGCTGTCAGTTTGACATTTATATCTGTCATTTCTTGTCTAAAATTTGGTTTATGTTGTCTCACTAAAGTGCTTAAACTTTCAAGAAAATAACAAACAATTCAGAAGTATGAGAAGGGGTCCTGAATTTGAACAAGCAGTGTATGGTGGTAAAGTTTTAGAAATATTATAATTTTGCTGATAGGCTCTAAGTGGCAGTGGATCTCGTACTGGACGTTAAGCCCACTATGAGATCCCAATGCCAATTTTATTCTAGCGATTGTAAGCAAAGCCTAAAGTTGTGCTCACTGTACAGGGTGGGCAATTTTTTTTTCATGGACTACCTAAGTTATTACTGAAGATATTAAAAAACCGATGTAGTTGTTATGGGATCAATTTTAATAACATTATTTATCTAAGAGATACGAGGGAAAATTGAAACATTGTCGTTTTTGATTTTAGTCTATATATCCTTAAATATAAGAAATAGCAAAAAACCATGCAGACAATTTGTGTAGAACTTTTACGTAGAATCTACAGAAGGTATTTTTTTATATACAGGGTTTCGTTAAAAGTTACGATGCTAACTTGATGTTGTTCTTATGGAACACCCTGTGTAATTTTTAGTAATTGGAAGGTCCTGTTACTCCAATAACAAATATATATAATATAGTATCATTATCTCCTATAGTTTTTTTTTAATTATTTGAATTTAAATATTTGTTTTTAAGCGTACCCCTCTAAACACCTTGTTTTACAATAATATTTTAAATAAACAATATATAAGATAAAATCAAAAACGACAATTTTTAATTTCCCTCGTATCTCTTAGATAAACAATTTTATTAAAATTTCGACTACGTCATTTTTAATTTCACCAAAATCGAGCCCACAACACCTATATCGGTTTTTTAATATCTTCAGTAATAACTGAGGTAGTCCATAAAAACGGCTAATTTTGCCCACCCTATTCGTCCAGTATTAGGTATATTCTAAATGTATTTTCTTTATTTTTTAAAATTCTTAGTTTTAAGACTTAGATCACTTCACAAATATTTCTTAGAAGTAATGACACTAGTGGCTAAACGACCCACTTTTAAATTGTTTAAAGGCATTTTCAAATATTAATCCGATGGGTCGTGGTTGCTCAATCACCTTTTTTAAGATTTACTAGGGTTTTTATTATTTTCTGAACACGTATTTTCCATTTGGCGTTTATTCATCGGCCTCGTGTCCAAACAAAACATAAATTTTTGGTCGTGCAGTTATTTTTGCAAATTTAAACAATATTTAGGCTATAAATTACACAGCACCACAAAAAAATAAAAGTTGGTGGTCCAAAAACTAGACCATAGTATCTTTATGTTTTGGGGTCGCTGAATCCGAATCAGGTGTCAGTTTGACCCCATCAGGTCATGGTCATTGCTTGGTTATTTCAAGGTCAAATTATCAAAATTTATCGAAAATAGACCACAAACGTGGTATTTTTATGTTTTTGGTGTTGCTGAATCCGAATCCGGGAAGGTCAATTTGACTACGGATTCAGATTTAACGACCAATACCCCAAGATTTGGTGCGTTTACGATATTTTCTGATGATTTGACCTTTATCTTAACCTCATGGGGTCAATTTAACTACGGATTTGGATTCAGCAACACCGAAAACATAAAAATTTCATGAGTCTGGTCTATTTTCAATACAATTTAATGATTTGACCTTAAAATGACCCTGACCATGACTTGATGAGATTAAACTGACCCCGAATTCAGATTCAGCGATTTCAAGAACATAAAAATATCACGATTGTAGTCCCTTTTCGATAAATTTTGATGATCTGACCTTTGACCCTGACCTGATAGGGTCTGAGAGCGTCTTACTGGAGATGGCTATTTACAATTTTTGGAAGACCATTTAACACACATGTTGGATAATGTTCCGCTGATTGTTCGACATCGAATGTTCTTTCAGCACGATGCCGATGGAGCCCCGCCTCATTTTAGTCGCCGGGTGCGTAATTTCTTAAATAATCGTTTTTTTTTATCGTTGGATTGGCAGAGGGAGGGCCTCAAGATTGGCCACCGAGATCACCAGACCTAAAACCCATTGGAATATTGTCTTTGGGGATGAATAAAATCACTAGTATACGAAACACGAGTAGAAACCGTAAAAGGACTCCACAATCGAATTTTTAATGCTGCAAATGTCATTAAAACCAATCCGCAAGCAATTTAACGCGCAACACGAGCGATTAACAAACGTGCTGCAGCTTGTATTGAAGTTGGTGGGGGTATATTTTAAAACATTTTAAATTAGTAAAACTCTTTGTTTAGTATTTGTTTTTGTTGCTGTTAAAATAAAAAGTGGTTACAAAAAAACTGATTATTTCAGAGACGGTTAAGAATCGGATTAAACATATGGGTTAATTTCTCTTATTTTAACCTTATTAACATATTCCCAAAATATTCCCTTTCCTCCTGAAACACCCTGTATACCATAGTAGTCTAAACATTTAAATACACTTAAAATTACGGCTTTTTTATAAGAACTGTTTTGTAAAAATGGTTTATTTTCTAAAAAATACTTGCCTTTTAGTGGTTATTATTGTTTTTGTAAAGATAGGTTTTGTAGATGCTAGTTTATATTTAAATATTAAAATACTGTAAACAATGAAAGAATTTACCGATTTTCAATAAATATTTACTTAACTGTCAAGAATGTGCGTACAATTTCGTAACGTTCAGAAAATTGTTAAAATGACAAAGTATTTACAACTTATTTAAACTAATTATTAAAAAGTCATTATTCTGCGAATTTTTTTTAAATTATTTAATCTATAGATACCAATATTATAAAGAGATAAAGTTTGTAAGGGCTAATCTTTAGAAATAATGAACCGATCATAAAAATTCTTGCACATTCAGAAAGCTACACTATTCAGGAGTGCTATTATACAGGGTTTCTCAACTCTATTTATACACGAAATATCTTTGCCTCTGTACAAGATACAAAAATAAAGTTTAAATAAATAATGTTTATTCGTACACTCTTTTTATTGACAGTATTAGTTAATATTCAAGGTGTCTCAAAAACATAATTTTCTGTGTCAAGTAGTTTTTTTTTTAATGGAACACCCTATATATTTTAACAAATTTTGACTTTGTATTGAATTCTACATCAAAGATGTATAACTCACTATACGTCAATTATTGCTAGTTTTTTAGATACCAGCAGTATGCTGATATACTCAATTATTTGTCACTCTGAGAGAGACAAAATTATTTGGAAATATTAAGAACCAAAATAATATCTTCTTTCTTTACTTTTAAACGTTAATGACTATATCAACATACTTTCATTATCTCAAAAACCAGCAACAACTGACGCATATATATATTTTTGATGTAGAATCTAATACAGGGTTAAAATCTGTTTAAATATATAAGTGCTCCATTTGGAAAAACCTACTTCACAATGAAAATTACGTTTTTAAAACACCTAGTATATTAATTAGTACTTACAGTAAGAAGAGTTTATCCAAATAAATTTTTTTATTTTAAGTTTATTTTTGTATCTTGTCCAGGGGCAAAGATATTTCGTGTATAAATATAGTTGAAACACCCTGTATATATAGGCTATATTTTATTATAATTTAACGAAAAATTTTTGAAAAAATATGATTAACGCCCAACCAAGTAGGCACAGGTCGGCTAGTTATTTAGGTTTTTTTTTAATTTTGTTTTTACATATTATATTATTGCTATTTTTGTTTAATTTTTGGGCATTTTTTGGGGAGGTATTGTATAAAATATGGTCAAGTAAAAAAATCAAAATTGAAGAGAAAAGTAGTCTTCTGGAATGTTGTTACTACATAAAATTTCGTATAAAATTACATTTTTTTAATGTACTAAAACTACAAACATTTAATACACAATTTTTAAGATAAACGCTATCCTAAAAATATGCTCTTACTATTCCTATTTAAATTGTACCTAATTGTTACAAGTTTACTAAGTTATTGTTGTTATGTTTCTAAATTGTGCAACGGCTAATTTTAAATCTGACCTACCAAGGTAGCAATTTTGAATGGTAGTTTACGTGACCTCACATATTCTTTATTATGCAAATTAAATTAGATGATGTGAATAAAAAATAATTGGATATATGTATGAGCTCTTAACGATATGTGGGAATTAAAAGTTATTTCCTAGGAAATGCATATATCCACGTTTTGGAAACTAAGATGTTATTAACTAAATTTAAATATCATATTTTATTTAATTTTATTTAATTATAATTTAATTCTGAATACCGTGCTTGTCTAAAGTCAGGACCCCCTTTTAACTTTTTAATTGTTTGGTATTTTTATGAAAATTTAAGGACTTTATTATAATTTTTTTAATTGCGCTTAGTTGTCAGTTTGACATTTATATTTGTCATTTCTTGTCTAAAATTTGGTTTATGTTGTCTTACTAAAGTCCTCAAATTTTCATGAAAATTCCACACCACCGTTTTTTGACCAATCAAATGTGTAGTTTTGGTTGCATTACCATGACAACACAAGTATTTATTTTGAATTTTTTTAACATAATCATTGAATTTGTTTTAACGTCATGTCTGTCATTCACATACATAATTAAAGAAAATGTTATTTTGTACCAGTTGTAGTATTTAAGACATAACATATTATAAAATAATGTAAGGTTTTAAGACTTGAAATGACAATTTTATACAACTACACATAGTAAAAATAATATCATAGGACTGAAGTACTAGACATAAGTGAAGAGCAAACGAAAGTAACGTATGGGTCTAAAAAAAATTAAAATAAACTGTTTTTAACAACTGTAGTAATATAAGGTATATATAATATAAAAGAATAAACAATGATAAGCTCTAAAATAACATATATTTGTAACTACAATTAGTAAAATGAAAAATATTTATTTTATAGTAAAATTTTAAATCTCGTGTCAAAGTTACAAATATTAATTTAAAAGAATATTATTTACCTCAAACTTGGTGTAAAATTTTCTTACCGAATACCACACGTGCTTAAATTATTCCGGTAATTTTTTCTCGGCTACGAATATTTTTAAGTAAATTCTCCCTCGCCTGCAGGTTGGGATAATTTTCAAAATATTCGTGGCCTTGAAAAAATTTCCGGAAATAAATTTATCACTAGTGGTATTACAAGTAACAAAATACCAAAAATTCAACAGTTAGGAGCGCGATCTTGAATTAAGGCAAGCACTGTATAAGGTATTTTTAAGTGCGGTAGAAAAAATTAAAAATGTATTTCAAGCTAAGTCTGTGAATAATTACTATAATGATAGGATCGGAAATGCATTTTTTAAAATTAATTAGGTATGGCCTTGACCATATTTTTTAGGTGATACCTTTGTTTAAACATTATATTTGATACAAAACAGTTTAAATCCGGTAAACAGATGGGTAAAGGTTGCTTGTAATACGGAATTTAAACTTTATGCAATTAAATGGGTGATTTTTTCTTGAAAACTATACGTATTTAATAAAAGTTCAAAAAACAAAATATCTGTGTTTTTATTTGTTTTACCCAAAGAAAATACAAAATCTGCGCAGAAGTTTTTTCCTAATGAAGTTTATACAATATAGGCTATATTTAAAAGTTAAAAAAATATATATATATTTTAAGAAGTTTAACAAAGATATCAAGATTTTTAGTCCATAGATGGACAACTTTTAAAAAGTTACCAACCAATCTAACCTGTCTTGGATTTCCTTAAAATCCCCTTTTAAAAATAACACAGCCACACAAATAAAAAGAAAATCCAGCTCCGAAAGAAAGACTATCTACCGGGATATATTTTTGGGGTCGATGAATTTGAGTCTGAGGTCAGTTTGATCCCATCAAGACAGGGACAAGGTCATTTAGGGTCAAATTTTCAAAATTCTTTATAAATAGACGATAAATCGGTATTTTTATGTTTCTAAAGTCACTGAGTCCAAATCCGGAGTCAATTTGACCCCATCGGGTTCTGGCCAAGGCCATTTTAAGTTCAAATCATCAAAGTTCATCGAAAATAGACCACAATCGTGGTATCTTTATGTTGTTAGAATCTAAAGTCAAATCGACCTCTTGACCCTATTGGCTCAATGTCAAGGTTATATTAAGGTCAAATAATCAAAATTTGTTGAAAAGCAGACCACAACCTTGGTATGTCTATGTTTTTGAGGTCGCTAAATCCGAATCCGTTGTCAAATTGACCCCATTAGGTTAAGATCAAGTTCATATCAAGGGTAAATCCTCAGAAGTTACCAAAAATAGACCACACTCATGGTACCTTGAGGTTTTTTGGGTTGCAATGATCTTGACCATGACCTGATGGGATCAAACTGACCCCGTATTCGAATTCAGCGACTCCAGAAACATAAAGATACCACGGTTGTGGTCTATTTTCGACAAATTTTGATGATTTGACCTTTAAATGACCTTGACCCAGACCTCATGGGGTCAAACCGACCACAGATTTGGATTCAGGGACCCCAAAAACATAAAGATATCATGATCTAGTCCTTCGGACCTTCAATATTTTTTTTGTAGAGCTGTGATTGACCTTGAATTGACCTTGACCATGACCTAATGGGGCCAAACTGACCTCAGATTCGGATTCTGCGACCCCAAAAACATAAAGAAACCATAATCTTTCGTTTAGCGCTGGAACTTTTTTTTATTTGTGAGGCTGTGTAATTTATGAATAATATAATGCTTAATTTTTTCTCTGTGAATGTAATAAAAAAATAGATTATATTTATAAGTATGATCTGTGATTTATTTTGGTACTGCAACTACCTATTATTATGCCAAATATAGTCTTGACATCACACATTTTGTATGCAAATTACCTAAATAGTGATAATAAAATTTAATGAACTAGCCATAGGTCTGCAGTGGCGGTGACAAAATATACTATTAATGCTGTTTTAAAGTCAGTAATATAAAAATATTATGGTTTTAAAATTTAAGGTTTGTTATATACAATTTTAATTATAAGTTTAAAATAGGTTTTCAATCAAAATAAAGATTATTTTAAGGCTCTTTGCAGCTTTATCAATAAAAAAATGATAATGTTTTGTTAGCGACAAAAAGCTGGCTTATGATTTATTGAGCTTCAAAAGTATTGTTTATTACTTATAAGTCAAAAAAACAAAACACAAAACCCAAAACGTGTATTTGAGAGTTTAACATACTGGTCAATTAGGTAAAAAATGTTTAAATATTAAATAACTAAATGTACCTTAAAATATATGCATTAAAAAAAAATCTATTATTTTATATAAACGGTTTTCCATTTTTAACGCTCAGATGTTTGACAACAGCGCAGTGACCAAGGCAAGAATGATACAGCCGTTAAATTTTAGCGGAGTACTCAGTTAGTAGCGGCATTTTACCATGGAACGCTACACGATTGAACAACGCGTAGAAATCGTTAAAACTTATTATCAAAATCAGTGTTTCGGTTAGTCAAACTTTCCGTGCACTGTGTTTAATTTATGGTATTCCCACTACTAGGTCCTGCGATTTAACTTCGTTGGATTTCTTCTCGTAGGGCTATATCAAATCTCGAGTATATGCGGACAAACCAGAAACGATTGCCGCCCTAAACGCCAACATAACTCGCACCATTGGTGAAATTGGGCAAATTTGTGTCAGAATATCATCGAAAATTGGATCTCTAGAAGGATTTGAATGACTCAGCGAAACCGCGGCGGTCATTTGGCTGACATAATTTTTAAAACTTAATGTCATCAAATATGTTTTAAAAATAAAAATACAGCCATTGCAACATAATTTTCATAATTTGTTTTATTTTCATTCAAAGTCAGAGCGCTGAAAATGGAAAACCCTAAATATTCCTAATAGGCAATTTATAAGCTTTAGTGTAAGATGTTCAAGGTACTTTGATATACTAACCGCACAACACACGCTACGGACGACTTGCACAGGTCGACTTGTTCAGGTAAGCATCCACAGGTAGACCGAAGCGTGTATTGTGACACATCTGTGCGGTTTTTATTAGACACCAACAGACATACTAACAGACAGACAAAAATGTAAATAATGTTAAGTCCACATTTATCAAAATCTGCATAATATACTTCCACCCACAATTATAAAATTTACAGTTTTTGGCGGAGGTGTCTTAATGACCCAATTTCAAATCATAGTCTAAAAATAAGCATCATTTTATAACAATTTATATTGTCTTGGGCATTTACCAATTTAGATATATATTTATCTGATAAAAATGGTTAATTTATTAACTGTTTGGGCTTTTTGTGAATGTTCTGGTGGATTTGAAGGCTAAAACAATATAAACTTTTCTTAAGTGACATCATAATGCACGGTTCATTAAATTAATGGGCGTTATAAATCCTGAATGAAGCTGAAGTAAGTAATACCAAAGTTAACAAAATTTAAATGTAAGTTGAGTTACTTGACGTTTGCTTTACTAAAAATATTAAAATATATACTTGTAAATATTTTATTATTAATAGTTGGGAAGCCCACGATGCTAAATGGGGATTTACGCAAGCGTCATAGAGACCTTTGGGTTGCAAAGCTTAGATGATAAAATGTTACATAATGTATGCTTTTTCATCGGTGGGAGAAGAGACCATAGAATTTTAAATATGTCAAAAAGAAATGCTATTATTATGGCTTTGGGATAATATACAGATTGAGGTTTGGATCGTATCGGACTATATATTTTTCGGTATCCTTAAATTATTTCCTTTAAAATACAAGAAAAAATAGCCACGCCTGAGAATCTCAAAATAATATTTTTTTACAACTTTGTAGCCCTTTCTTTACGTCACTCTCAAATTGTCAAATAAGTGGAATATACACTGTTTAGCATGTAATTAACTCACCCTATCTTAATCTGACGCGCACGAAAATTTTTGATGGATATAATTATGTTTTTTACGATCTGCCTTGTATACGAGGCTCATATTTGGAGAAGGTACTTAATCGGGTACAAGGTATCCTCTGGTATATTAATCTGCCGCGCTGTAGTAAATCCCGAAATCCCCTCTTGGGGATAAATAATGTATTATTGTTTTAAAACGGTCAGCATCTTTCAGGATAGCAGTTACAACAGAAGAAATAAAACCAAAACGTTTAAATTTTAAAACGGAATTTTTAGAAATCATTCAACCATGATTAAAAATTAAAAAATACAAAATTTCACTTAACTGGAGATATACGGCGCGAGTTGTTAAAAATAAATGTTTTAAAATAAAACTTTTTCTTTTAATAGAACAAAATTGCTCAAGTATGTAAATGTTGTAAAAAATTAAATTTTATGTCAAACTCTAAAGTTGGAGCATTAAAGAAAAGAAATGTTTTTGCAATATTTTTTTCTAAACTAAATATTTGGCAAGAAGAAGCAAAATATAAAGGAAAACTGAGTAATTTTAAGGATCTTTTAATTCTTTTCCGCAAGCCAAGAATTTTAAAAGTGTTAAGGCTTAATCTAAAAAAGATTGACAAAAGCATTTTTTCAGTTTAACGCTTTACGTTTACAGGTGATTTAAGATTATACATTAAAAATATAAAAATCAAAATTTTAACAAGCTGTCACATCAACAAAAACAATAGCAAAACTTTAAACTTGGTAGTTGTAATCGGGGTGGAGAGACCTTCAAAATAAGGTATCAATTAATTATTTTTTTAAAGATTTTCAGGGTGAGTCTCACCCCCCTCAAGAGTGGCAGTTCAGGGGTTTAAAGTGATAAAAAATGTTTTCCCCGAAAACAAAAAATTGACATGTCCGAGCGTTTTCCGTAGTTCTTAAATGAACATTCTGTATATTTTTTATGTCTATGGACTTCCATAATTAGAATATATTTTAATAAAATTTAAAAAATATCTTTAATTAGTAATATATGTATTGGAACACAAACTTGAGATAAAATTTAAGATAAACCTATTTTTAAACGTGTACCATATTTTGCAAAATATTAAAATAAGTAATAAACCAAGGGTGCTTAAAAATTTACAGATTACAATAATTAAATGGCAAAGAGAATAATTTTTTAATTGCAGTAATTATTTGAACTCACGAAATGAATATACCTGTCCAAAATTTAAAATTATACATTAATTCCGCCAAGGCCATTTAAAAGTCTATATGCTCAAATATTAAGTAACACAAACAAAAATAAAAAACAAAGAGTACAATGAACAATCACCCATGATAATGTGGTTCACACATCATTTTTAAAATACAGGTGGGTAAAGTAAAAAAAATATCCGAATATCTATAGAGTGTATAAAAACATAAATTAACAGTATTGTGGATTGAGTCCTAATAAAAATATATATTTTTTGATAATCTTATAGTCCCAGAGCTAGTAAACCCTTCGAGTAACGTTAGACCTGTAAGGCTAGAAATTTGTAGTGATTCATAGCATGCCAAGTACGAAAATAATCACCTGGCAGGCATCAGCCGTCGAGGATCATTGCCCTGTATATTGTGAAGCTAGAAAATCATCAAAACAAAAACTTGAGCTCTAAGTTCAGCATTTTCAGGTCTATTCTGTCATAGTAGGCTTTTAAAAATTGACGGCGTTTGATGACAAAAAATTGACAGTGTGGCTAATTTGGATGACCATATTTCCAAAACTATAAGAGGTAGACATATCAAATGTGGTATTTTCTTAATAGGTCTTTTTAATATCTTTTAATGGTAACATAATATACAGGGTGCCTCACTGAAAAAAATTTTCCTATCCTATATATTATCATCTATCAGTTAAAATCACCGTTAAAAGAGCTTTTAGAAAATACCACATTTGATATGTCTATCTCTTATAGTTTTGGAAATATAGCCATCCAAATCAGCCACATCTTTCAGTTCGCCTGGCAGGTACTTGTACTTATCAAAAACGCCTGTCAATGTTTTTTAAACCTTACTATAAATGAACTGAATCGTTAAAAAAGGTTAAGCAGCTCTAATTTTGTTTTGTTTTTATAAGTTTTCAAACTTTCGAAAATATACAGGGTGAGGATGTGCACGGCTGATGCCTGCCAGGCGATGACTTTTCGTAATAGGCATGCTATGACTTATCAATATACAAATTTTCAGCCTTACAGGTCTAACGTTACTTGAAGGGTTCAACTAGCTCTTATACTATTATTACAAATTTAAAAGCATAGCTTTTATATTTATTATTTTTTTACCTTTTAAAACTCAGTCATTGGTACATATTTTCTTTAAATTTTAAAGCAATATTGTTTTAAGGGGTTATAAAAATAAGATTCATTTAGATAAATATTATCATTATTATTAATGAATAATTTGGTATGGCCAAGTCTAAGCTATACACAGGGTGTTTCAGAATAAGATGCTTAAGAGAGTTTCAGAATAAGATGCTTATAAGATTTTTAAAAGTGTGAATTTTGGGTAATATTAAGAAGCTAAGTTTAAATAACCTATGTCCTTATGTATTTACTTTTGAAATACAAGTACTTAAACAAAAACTTGTTAACCTGTTTTTCTTCTTCTTTTACCACCCTGTATCTCTACAGGTAATCCATTTAGGACACGGGCTTATTTGAACTTTTGCTCTTAAAATTAGGTAGGAATTTACACTCTTAAAGATCATCATTTTATTTTGAAAAATCTTCTGTGGATTAGACCTGGCAATACTAAAAGTGTATTTTTAAATCCAAATGTTTTAAAAATGGCCGTTTATATCAATGTTTACAACAAATACATTTTAAAGTAAAAAATTTTGTATATTAAGAGTTTGTATCTAAGATTTCAAAAGTTAAATTCAGAGTATTCTGAAACAATCATTACGTTTTTGATTTGTGCAAGATACAGCCAGTGGCGCCCTCTGCAGTTTACAATACACTTAATAGCAGATTTAAATTTGTCACCTCCTAAAATCCCTTTTGCCAAATATTATTAACAAAAATGTACTTAAAAATACCAAAACCAGATTGAAGTTTCAACACCCTGTATGTCCGAAATCATTCACTTTGGAGTACGCTAAGTTGGTTTCGATTATCATATTTCAGTTTTCGAAATGCGTGGAAGCATTTTTAAAGACGACCATGTATAGATGCTACAGAAAAATGATTATAGTAATTATTCCAAAAAAGTAAATTATTTTGACATTAAAATTGAATTCCCTAAACTTTAAAATATCATAATTATATGATACGATACAATTTAGGTGCGTGTATGATATTTTTATTGAGCTTTATATTTTTTTACGTTAATTAACCAAAAAATATAGTAAAAGTACTTAAATATTTATTTTTTAGGACAAAAATTCTACAATCATCACACCACTTCAAGTAAGTAAATTATTTAATATTATGATAAACACAGGCAATGGAATGTCATCAATATTTATTTTATCGTCTTGCAATACGTATCTTATTAAATGGTCAGTATCAACAGTATTGTTTTCTCATTATACAAAATTTTACAATCCTCTCAGTGTAAACATCTCATATACAGGTTATGCAAATAAATCGCACGTGGGCGTGAATTAACATAAAGATCATCAGGACCAAAATATAAACATAAAAGATTTATTTTTGTATTTTGTCTTGCGATTCGAAAACTGTGAAAACAGTTTTAGAACCCTAAAATTAATTTTAATCATTTATTTACTTTTACACTTTTAGCGAACGGAGTGTCCTCGAATCTCAGAAACTATTAAATGTATGTTGTTTATAATAAATAACAAATGATGTCACTCGAAGGTATAGCAGATGTGAAGGAATTTTAAAAATGTTGCAATTTATTTAATTTAAATTTTGTATGCGCAATATCCAGTAGGTAACGTTTGTTGATGTTTTTGTATAATCTTCGTTTTGTTTTACTTACATGTGTATTTTAATTACACTAATTTAATTTACAGATATACAAGGTCTTTTAAAATTAATGTGAAAAACTTAAAAGGGTGATTCTTTTATTAAAATAAAGGGTAGCTAATACAAGCCTTGGTTCAAAAGTCAACCATAAGGGTACAGCCAGAAAAGGGGGCGAGCAAGTTTTTAAAAGCTCATGCGTAAATGCAACTGGCCACACCGGCACTTAGCGGGCGGGCAAAAATTAACGTTCAGTTTTTTTATCTTAAAAACAATAAGCGGCAGAACAGGAGGGTAAAAGGGGTAATCACCCCCCACCCAGAAAGGTTGCGAAATGTTTTAAGGGTTCTTACAAATAAAGGTTGTGAAGTATCGTTTGTAACTTGGGAGACCATTTTCTTGTTTTTTTTTGTTGTTTATTTGATATAGAACATGTTTAAGTACAAAAAAAGGTAATTTATATGCATTTTTGGACCTTTTTTGCCGATTCTTGATTTGGCCTTATAAAACGAAGACCAAACATACTTTTATACTTCACCGGCACCAAGGCAAAATAATGAAATATTCAATGCAAATTTTAAATTATAAAGACATATTTGTTGCTTGTTTTTTACTTTTTGTAACTTGTGAAGAGGTTTAAATAGACTCTGCGTATTATTTTTATCGACAAAACAAAAAAACCTACGCAACGACCTAAAAGAAATTTGAACTGCATTTGTTTAATTAAAAATGTTGTCTTCTATTTTCTATTTAAGCTACCGATGTGAAGGAAAAAACAAAGTAAAATGTAAATCATTACGTGTCGGGACGAAAAAATATATTAAATAAGGGATCCCTGTTATGTTTGTAATGTTTATTTATGTGACTTATTGCTTTAAATAAAATATTTTTTTGTTTTTAAGTTATCAAAAATATATTTGGACGTTTTCGATATCTTAGTAAGGCGGTTTTCCCCTTAGGCGTCTTTTTAACTGTTTGCATTTGTTTTTAAACACCCTATCAAATAGGTGCCTATAATTTTAAATTTTGAAGATGGTTATTTTAAAACACTTATTACGATTTGACATTTTGCGATCATTAATTATTTTTTTTTAAGATTTTTAAAAAGGAAGATTTAAAGTTTACAAACATGTGTCATGTAGAAATACAGATTTAAAGGGTACGTACCTAGTTAATTTAAACAAGGTAATAAATAATAGGGGTAAAAAGTTTAAATATTATTCAACAATTTTTAATTTGTTTTAAAAAGTAACGAGGAATGTGCCCCTATAAACCCTCACATATACGCCACTGTTTAAATATGTGGTAAAATAACACATTTAAATATTAGGTATACTTATAAACAAGATATCGAAACTTAGCCACTTTTGATTTGCAGCAGGTAAATAAATATACAGTGGTTTCCAAATAAGACGAGCAACCCTACATAATTTCGTTATTTGTAATTTACGAGAAAATTCTAAAACACCTTAATTTAAAGACAATAAAAGGGGGGATTTTACAACCCCATTAGGTGTGGTAAGTAATAACTTAACCCTCTTTTCCTCTTGAACTTTTGGATGTTTTTGTTGGTGAGGGAGGGAATCACACTCAACAAGTAAATTTTGACACAAAAATGTGTCCTCCTAAAAAATAAAAATTGACGAGTTTTAAGATTTTTCTATAAGTGTAAAAATAACAGAATTATGAGGGGTTTCTTGTTTTAATTAAAATACCTCTATACAAGGTAACAAATAGTTTAGTTTATTACATTAGGTCATTCTGGCTTATTTAATAAATTACATAAGTAAATTAATGCTTTTAATTAATAGCTTATGAGAAAAATACTTGTTTAAATAAAGCTATTAAAATTGTAAAAGAATAAATGTTATTGCCCAAAGTCGTTTTTAAAATCCAATATTCTGTATTTTTAGTTAATTATGTTAATTGGCATAACACTGAGTTTGTTTTAGATTAGTTCATACATACAAAATTTGTAATAAACCATTTTAAATACTGGATCATCTTATTAGCCATTTATATTTTTGTGATATCTTATTATTTTGAAGCAGGATAATTTAAAGTATCAAATATTTAATTAAACTAACTACGCACCAGTTTTAACAACTTTAACCACCTTATATTTCTTGTTTTTCACCATTTCACCACATTAATAGTTCGCTTTTTCGTTTTCACAAAAAAAAATGTTCGTTTTCAAAAATCTCGTATACTGCAATTGCCGCAAAAATAAAACATCAAGCGCAAAATAATCCGGCGCCACACCGCGCGCTCACAGCTACGGCTGCTGAAAATTCGTTCGACTCGTAAGCAAATTTCTCGCAAAATAAGTGATTTGAAAAAGTGTTTTTAGCTTGCAAACAGATACTCAGTATAACCAATTAACGAATAAATATTTATAAAACTGGTAGTAAAAATTGACGGTGATTCATGCATACGAGAGAATCGTGAGTCGGGTCTAAGAATTAAGCTGAAGGTCTATTCTCTACAAGGTGAACAAGGTTTGAAACATTTTTAGCGGTGTTTAGACTGTGCGCGAGTTTTGAGTTGCCAAAATTGTATATTTAAAGTTTAAATAAATTAATCCGTGTATACAGTATACACGTTTAGCAAAATCACAAGGTTTATAGGCAGCGCGCGTGTAGAAAACCAACAGGTTTATATAGTCGACAAAGAATGCCGGTATGTAAGCAGGGTCCAGCTTTGTTGTTGCTTTACTTGCCTATGAACCTTTTAATTTGGCTAAAAGTGTATTCTGAGTAATAGGGACCCCAATGTTTAAATATCTTATAAACCGCCTCAAACTGCATTTTTAAAATGCGGTTTCTAAAAATTTTGGGTATGTATAATGAAACAGTAACGACGACACCGGCATTTTTTTTCTAGTTTGTGATCACGTTCTTTTTTTTTTTTGCTTTGTTATTGTTTAAAATTGTATCCCTGCTAGTGACTGAGATACGATAGGAATGAAATTTATCTAAAGCACAGCAGCGCTTAAAAACTTTAAACCTATTAAAGGTGTTTTTAAAAATTCGTGCTAGTATTAAACATACAAAAACTCCAGTGTAAGCATTGGCCTGTCACAATGTGTATATTTTATTGTTATAGATTAATTAAGTCACAAGCCTTAATTATAATTCACGGTGACTGACTATACTTTGATCTATTTCAATTGTCAAGAGCTTCAGAATAAATAAAGTTGTCAAGATGTCGTTTTCACAAAGAAAAATGGATTTTAAAGTTTTTGTTTCATTATATGTATATTTGCCATTTGGTTGTGACTTTTCTTTAACCCAAGAAAAAAACTTTTTAATAAGGAGCGCTAAATTTTTTATATTTGTCCGAAAATATAAGTTGTGTTTGTGACGTCACCTTTTTGCCATAATACTTTTTTATCTGACAAAATAAACCAATACTTGCATAAAATAAAATAAAATTACTACAAAAAATAATTAAATAGCATCTTACCCTTAATAATGATTTAAATGTAAATTTCCTTTCAAAAAAATATTCAAGGGTCAGTGACCCTGTTGACAGGTTTAAAATTCTCTGTAAGTGCACTACTAATTATTACCTGCATCTTTTAGATAGTTAGATATGTCTATAAATTTTCGTTATAAAATATTTAGTTCTTTAGGTTCCTTTTTTATGTATAGAAGGAAAAAAATCATTTTTTAAAATGTTTTAACTATTTAAATTCAAAAAGGAACCTTAACCTTATGGTTAATTAACTAAAAGGCAATGATGGCGTACCCAGATCAAACAAAATAAGAAACTTATATGTAGTATTAGATAATTATTGCACAGTGAAATAAGGCCAGGCACTAATAATACCGGCCTTATTTTAAAATCTGAGCTTGCGCAGATGCAAAGTAGGATAAGGACTTCCTTAATAAGTATAGTGCCTGGATTTATTTATGTCGGTTTTAGGTCGTGCATTATTTTGGTCTTATTTTAACTTCGGAACTGTTCGTCTAACCGAACGGCTGCCGACCACAAAATCGAAAAGTATAAAATACTTAAAACCTTGCTTTTTCAAATGTATTTCTGCAATTGTGTTAAACAAGTCCCTACAACACAAAACAATAAAGAAAATCCACTAAATTTTTTTCCTCTTTTTAAGGTTAATGGTACTGTCAACATGATTTGCAATAACTCTTAAATATGGGTACAAGCACTATTTAAATAAGGCCGGTATTAATAATTCCCGAGCTTAATAAGGCAACTTGCAATAATTCTCTATTGTGAATTATAAAGCTTTGTTGCTTTATTTTTTCTGTAACCTTGTATGAAAGCAAATTTTTACTGTCAAATAATATTCCGAATTTTCTTGCAATTAATTTTTAAGAGATTAAAAAATTTCATTATTTATTTAAATAACCGTACCTTATATATTTTTAAAGCGAAAAGATTTAATTTTAAGATAGTAGAAAAATATACATGGTGTTCCATTTAAAATAACAATGTAGGCCCATATCAAAACATCAGCCATTTTGTTTTCCTGTTAACTAAATGTCACAACCAAATGGCGGAGATGTGATAAAAAAAAATAAAAAGAAAAACCTTTGGCTTTCTGCTAAAATAGCATCTTGATAACTTTATTTGTCCCAAAGTTATTTGCGGTCACAGTAGGTTAATATTTAGTTAGTCGAACACTCTGTATAAATAATTAAGAAGAATATTCACAGTAAATATAGCTAAACTGTCTAAACTATCTTTAGAAGAGCGAGTACCCGCTTCTGGGGTATTTAAAAAAGTTTATTTGTAGTTAGGGTTATTTTTAATTAAATCTATAAAGATGGTTAATTTTTTATTACTTAAAGGTGAAACATTTTAATACAGTAACACCGTAGTATTTATAAAAAAAAAACTGTCAATTCGTCCCAATTTAAATAATGTTGTCGCAATCATATAAAAAAATCAAAAATACTACATCCTCAATGACTCAAATGGTGACACCTTCTACGTATAACAGATTTATATTCTAATGTCATGACGATTGTTTCCTGATTTCGTGAAATAAACCCCCACAAAGTGAGCTAAAGCTGGGCCATGCAGTGCAGATCAAGGCATTCTCTACATTAAACATTTAATTGATGTAGGTAGTGTAATTTATTAAACTATTGTTATACCATCATTAATTATTTACGTTGTTATTTTTTAAAGATGTATTTAGTTAGCTAATACTTCTAAAATGACTTTTAAAGCAGGATTTTGTATTAAATAAAGAAAGTAATATAGATTTACTTTTCAAACAAAATGATAAGGTTTCCTTATTATGTATGACATAAGTGGTAAATAAAGTAGTAATAAATAGTAATTACTATTAATACGCATTTCTTGGGAAATATTGTTAGTAATGAATTGCTAAAGATTTATCATTTTGTGAATGAAGTCAGCAAAGAAAATAACGTCAATAGTAATTTAAATGTGACTTAACTTAAATATAAGAAAAATAGCTATAAAATTAAGACCTAAGATATATATGTTTTAAATCGAGTAGGAAGAATAGTCAAGACAATAAAGCACAGAAGTTTGGAATTTTTTAAGACAGGACTGATCGGAATGCGGTTTTATGCATTTGCTTTCAAACATGATTTGTAATATTTGTTTATACCTAATTTTTATCCTATACAAATCGAAAGTTGCATTGCTGCAGCCAAAAATGTATTCAAGGAATGCTTTTTGGCGGCGCCCTTTAAAAATTTAATAACTTTGTAAATATACGTCAGAACTGACCCAAGTCAGGTAGTCAGAAGTTTTGAGGTCGCTGATTACGAATATGATGTAATCAACTTGGCCCCTAACACCTAAAGCTCGGGAACGCCGACGAAAATCATTTTTGTGTGATTTATCCAAAATTCATGTGGGGAAGGAGAGAAACTCGACGTTTGGAGGTTTTTTGTATCACTAAGTTGACAGTTGGCATCGGCCTGATGCGCCCTAACCTGAACGCGCTAACTTAAAGTGAATGACCAATAAGATTTATTGGTGGATCTTATTTACCATTTAAAACTATAAAATTTAAAAAGATGCTATATACCTAGTCTAAGGCCGTAGAACCGTTTTACGATCAAAATGAAGTACGCCATGACGAAAAAGGCCATTTTTCTTTTAATTTCAAAAAATTACCAGTTTTCTGACAGTACAATTCTTAATTAAATTACACATAAATCATATTGCAGATTCTATTCAAATTGCCACAGTATTTAAAATTAACGTGATCTGTTTTATCCACCAGTGTACACCCCAGACAGCAAACTGACGTCATTATGACGTCATTTTTTGGTCATTTTTTGTCATAAGACGTCATCAGACCAAAATTATGACGTCATTTTAATGACGTGTTTTTGACATCGTTAAAGTGACGTCTTCTCGGAGTAATTTTTTTGTTTTACTAGCAGCTCATAAAAATCTAATGACTTCATGTTTAGAAAATCCGCCAGAAAAATTTTGTGACATTATATGATTCGTGTGAAAATCCAACCGAAATATCATATGACAGAAAAATAGGACTGACTAATAATTTGACAAAATTAAAATAGGAAAAAACTCTACCGATAGATGGCGTAATGGACAATAAACTACTACGTTTATTCAACATCTTCGCTTCTTATAGAAATTTTTGGAGCTTGTTATTATAGCCTACACCGTACCGATGAGAACCAAAATAGCTCGAGGCCAGTCTGCGGTTGTTGATCTCAATTAGCTTTAAAAGAAATACCTTCGGCTAGTGTAAAAATCTGCATCTCCAGGTTAGACACTATTAGACAGTGTCCTCGATAGTTGTCACCTTGCAGTGCAAGGAAATATAATTTCACTAAATAAAATATCGTATCATTTTAGCTTTTGAAAAAAAAGTATATGCGTCAATTCTTCGTCATCTTAAAGACGTCATTATGACGTCTTTTGTCTGTGACTTAGGGAGGTTATTTTACCGTCGACCAAATATGACCAAAAATGAATAAAAAGAGATGTCAATAAGACGTCAGCCTGCTGTTGGGCAATTAAGCCAAAAACCCGGTTATAACTAAACCTACACCTACACCCACAATAAAAACTAGATACTTACCTCCTTCTTCCTCTGAATCAGACATAAAGGTTTCCTGCATTGCTTCTGGGGCTTGTACTCTATATTTCTCTTCTATAGTAGTCGTGGTTGTCGTCGTTATGTTGGTAACAGTGGTCACTACTTTCAGAGTTTCGATTACCGTTATGTAACCAAGTTTTTGGGCGATGTTGAGGGGTGTTTGACCGTTCTAAAAACAAGGGAGTTTGGTTACAAATTTTACACTTTATTATTTTTATCTCTTTAGAAAAACGTATAAACATTTTAACAACCAAATATTTTTTAGTTGTTACAATAAACCCAACATAATCAACGTACCGTTGTAACTGCATCCGGGTCAGCTTTATTCTCCAACAATATATTAACAATATTTGCATGTCCTTGTTGAGCTGCTTGATGCAATGGAGTGTATCCTAAGGAAGTAGCACGTTGCACACTGGCGCCATTTCGTAACAGGAACCTCACCATGTTGGTTTGACCATAGTGACACGCTATGTGCAATGGTGTATAGCCAGCCTTAGTTGCAGAGTCCACTTGGGCGCCATTTTTCACCAAGACTTCTGCAACAGGAACTCGATCTTCTTGAGCGCATAGATGTAATGGGGCAAGACCATTCTGAAATAGACACATAAAGGCAAATAATTCATAATTTTTCCATAAACAAATATTAATTATTACTTTAAATCTTCTATTACCAGTAGTTTAAAAATTAAAGGTCTTTGTTTATTTATAAACGTCAATATTTCGTTGCCAAGGTTATAGCTTACCTTTGCTTCATGATTGGGATCAGCCTTGTGTTCCAAAAGTAAGGAAGACATATCCACATGTCCCTCTTGGGCACTAAGATGTAGTGGTGTGAACCCAGCTTTAGATTCTGAATTCGGTTGAGCACCGTATTCCAGAAGAGTGTTGGCTATGTCCATTTGATTTTTTCTTGCAGCAATATGGAGAGGAGTATGACCATTTTTAGCTGTAAAAACATTAATATTAACTCTATAAAATATTTTTAGCAAATTAAAAAGGAGTAGTTTTAAACATTATTTGGAAACTACGGTTCTTTCTGAAATGGACCACATAAAACTGTGAGATAAAATTTACATGGGTTTAGTGTTAGAAATATTAGGGTTAGATATGTAAAAAAAGTTTTAGGGTGAATAAAGAAATGAATAATTATAGAAATAACATTATATTATTTTTTAAAATACCTGTAGCATGAGGTGATGCTCCTTTATCCAATAACAACAACGCAACGTTTTGATGGTCGTAGTGTGACGCCACATGTAAGGGTGTAACTCCATTCTTGCCCTGGGCATCAACTGGTGCTTCTTTTGTAGTAGAAGTTTAGCGACTTTAAGATTTCCATATTTTGAGGCTAGATGGAGGGAGTAAAACCTTTCTTTGTTGTTGCGTTTATTGAGGCACCATTGTCGATTAGAACACCGGCGACCTAATTTAATAAGAAAAGTTATAAAAGAAAATAAAAGATTTTTTTAATCAAAATAGAGCACTTAAGAAAAATTAATAAAAATTATTAAATAAACTTAACAAATGATAAAAGAAAAAACTAAAAACAAATACTTTATTTTGCACAGAATAGGTTTAGGGTTTTTAAGATCTATAAAATCATCGCTGATTTGTTAAAGTAAATTCAATTAGCAGACTGTGTTGAGAGGGCCTATTATTTTTTTAACTTATAGCAGTGTGGGTTAAGTGATTAAAAAGTTTTCTTCTTTTTTTAACTGTGCAAGAAGTGAATACTATAGGTTAACATTTCGGGAAGTCACATGTTTTACAAAAAATATTGTTGTCACCTAAAAGAGTTTCATTTAAGATTTTTAAATTTGACTAATCATAGACTATTGTGAACTGGAGATAAGGTGCAAGAAATAAAAGAGTGCAGATATTGAAAAAAATTACGTTTATTTATCTCCAAAATTTTAACAATAACAAGTGCTTGAGAAAAATGTATCACAATAAAATATTAGTAATATAACATGTATATGTATGTGTGCTTTATTCCTTATTACCTACTTTATATATAGGAACAATTATTTATGCTTAAAACCGATTAAACTTTTTTATATTTAATTAATCATTTAAACCTCTACCTATACTATCTTTTAAAAATACCTAGGTACGTTATTTTAATGATTTATTGAAAATTTAAATAAATTTCGTTAATCATATATTTTAGCAAAACCCAGTAGTACTATAGTAGTAGATTAAAGCATCCACTATAAAACAATTTTAAGATTCTTAAAAAACGAAATGCAAAAATATTTCAAAACAAACAAAGTATTTTCAAAAAATAGCCATTAAACCAACCTAAGTAAGTACTACATAGAGAGTGTTACAGTCAAGTAGAGTTAAATATCTTAACATTTTTGTTATGTCAGTTTTTAATACTGATGTGTTTAGCTACAAGTTGCCCACAAGATTACTAGCAAATCTGCCATTTTCTGCAAAAGTATTATACGAATTTAAAAGTTGTGACTGGATGGTTTTCTGTTGTTTTAGGTTTTTGTAGCACCCTCGGTTTAACTGGAAGTGTTCTTAACTTTGCTAATTTAAATAAAACACCATGTATATTATTCTAAAAATTGATACTACAGGCAATTCTAATCAAATACATTTACCTCATGTGTTTGCAAACAAATTACGGTAGAAAAAGGCTTATGTGACTTTTATACAAATTTATTAAACCTTGTATTCCATCTCCGTAAAAATACTATTTCCGATTTTACCGGAAGGGCCACAGAAATTGAATTCTGGCAGTAAAGAGCCTTAATTATTCAAAAAGAAGCCACTACCTTAAGCTTTAAATTAAAAGATAAGTGTCAAGTATAAATTGAAACTTGTAGTGGTTTCCATTTAAAGTTCTTTACTGCCGTCAGTAAAAACTGTATTTTTATGATGATAAAATATTAAGATCATTAAATATGTTTAAAATCGCACAAACCTTTTCCTTCCTTTATTTGTTTTATTAAAAACGCGATAAAAATAGCGGTTAACATTTTTAAACTCAAATTTCTCAAAAATTAGTTTAGATAGATATAGAATGTAGAATTTCCTATATAACACATTTTTAGAAATATAAAGGGTGTTCCATTTAAAATAGCAAAGCTAAGAGCACTTCCGTTTAAGCCGGAAATGCTATGAAAAGGCTTAAACATCAGAAATTTGCATCTTATCCAACCAAACAGCGCACCAAAAATTTCAAAACCGTATAACACTTCTAAAGAAAATAACATATTTACTAGTAATTTTATGGGCACCCGGTATAGCTTTGACTTTTTATTTTTATTATTTATTCATTCCATGGGCACAGCCAGGTACCATCAGAGGGGCAGCTGCGCACCCTAACCATGGTCAAGGTTATTATTATTATTTTTAAATTTAACTTTGTACGTAGATTAAAGGACTCCGCAAAAATAAATACCATAAAAGTATTTGTATAACGAAGTTGGCTCCTTAATATATTCCAAAGAGTTACCACATAATATGCGGTATTTTAGTTTTTCCAAAAACAACTTAATAAATTATTAATGTCGTATTGTCATTTAGTTAATAGATGGTTTGAAATTATTTTATTAAATTATGCTTTTTGGAAAGAAGTTTTTCCGAAATACCGCTTATGTATTAATAAATTGTTTGAAGGAAGATGCTCTTTCAGGCCACATTCGTTTCATAAAAAAAAGTTATGACCCTAAATAGGATTTTGCAAATTTTTACCCCGCCCCGAGAGATGGTCTAAAATTTACCGTTTAAGCTTAATTATGGCACTCTAAATTAAAATTTTAAAAAATAAATTATTGAAAGCAGAAGTATTAAAATGTGACATTGGATTCAACATGTCATATACAATTAACGTAATAGCCCCAGAGCTAGTAAACCCTTCGAGTAACGTTGGGCCTGTAAGGCTAGAAATTTGTATAGTGATGAGTCAAAGCAAACTAAGTACATATAACAACACCTGGCAAGCATCAGCCCTGCACATCATCACCCTATATATTTATGACAGTAAAAAAAGATAATAGAAACTTGGATCTGTGAGCTTAAAATTCTTTCAGGATTTAGTTCATTCATAGTAAGGTTCGAAAAAAATTGACTGGCGTTTTCGATAAGCACAAGTACCTGCCAGGCGAACTGAAAGGTGGTAATATGCAGGGCTGATGCTTGCCAGGTGATAATTGTCGTACTTAGCATGCTATGACTCATCACTATACAAATTTCTAGCCTACAGGCCCAACGTTACTTGAAGGGTTTACTAGCTCTTCTACTATGATATATATTGGTGGTTTTGTTTAAAATTTAAAAAAGCAATCATATCCGGTTACACCGAAATTGATAAAAGAAAAGTAAATAGAGCGACCAATGCATAATTGTGTCAAACATCGACATACGAAATTTCATTTTTCTATCTTAAAAGCTAAAATTATAGATTAGAGGGGTACTTTAAGAAGCATCCGGTATATTATAAGTTTTTCTTTGTCGCCCCCTCCTACCTAAACAAAATCCTGGCTACGCCCATCATTCTCTTCCAGTTTCCGCCATCTGTTTGTTTATTATATAAGATACTCATCTTTCTTTTTTAAATAGCAAACGCCCACCAAATTGACAAAATTCATTCGCGCCATAATCCACTTAATTATAAAATCCTTTACCTCATCTTGCCCCTCCTTAGCTGCAATATGTAAAGCCGTATACATGTCTTTGGTGGTGTTGTCCACTTTTGCTCCATGTTGTAAGAGGAGCATTACGATGTCAACGTTGCCAAGTCGTGAGGCTATGTGCAGAGGAGTCTGTTGTTCTCGTGCTCTCGCATCGACTTGGGCACCGTTCCGGAGGAGAATTCGAATAATATCAGTCTAAAATATTATTTATATTATTAAATAAGATAAAGTTGGTTAAGACACTAATTTGTAATAACTACGTGTCGTGGCAAGGAAATTTAAATAATGGAACCTTTTACCTAGTATGAATATTGGCTGTATGTATTGACCCAATTTTTTTAGTAACAAAAAATACAACAAACGACTATCGAGTATTTTGCTTACCTGGTTTGCTCTCGCTGCTAAATGCAATGGGGTCTCTCCTCTTATGGTAGGTGCATCTGGATTAGCATCGTGCTGTAGTAGGTAAATAACAATATTCATACAACCCATAAAACTGGCAACATGAAGAGGAGTAAGGCCTGATTCCGTTGTAGCACCAATACCTAAAAAATAATTGAATAAGACCCAGTATTAAAAAACAAAATTGTTAAGAAATCTTAATATCATTTATTAAATTCTTAACTTTTATGACCCTGGCTTCAAGTTTTAAAAGTTTAGTAAAGTACTATTATTGCACTGGTTTAATTTCAATTTTATTATCCCTAAATATCTTAATGTTTAAAAAGTTATGTTAATTTTTATGTTAAGTTTTATTAGGGCACTTTAGGAAATATTAATTTATTATGTTTCCGTAAAGTTTTTTTCTATACATTTTTTTGTATGTCTATAAATTGGAAAATGTGATTTTAGAACCTTTTTCAAAGACTTTATTATGTGAAACCAAAGACAATTATAGTGACACTATAATTGTCTTTGGTAAAATTCTTTTGGTTAAGTCTTAAAATGCATGTTAATATTAACCTAATAAACTTATTTGAGTATTTATATAAATAGAGACAGAAGAAAACACTTACTTGCTCCATGTTTTAGTAGTAACTCCACCACCTTTATTCGATTCTTTTTACAAGCTATGTGTAGAGGCGTAAATCCATTCAGAGCTCTTGCATTGGCATCGGCTTGTCTAAAAAAAACAGATATACATAGGTATGTTTTATGCCACCACATCATTTTAAGCAGGCAAAAATGCAACTTTCTCTCAGAGGTTTAAGCTTTTGAGTTTTGCTAGTCTAATGGCTGCAGTAACTCGCATTTACTGCAGCAATTTACACACTCAAACACGTTGAACTAGCTATGGTAGCAGTTGCTGCGTCAGCTAAGGAAAAAAATGTCCAATCAAATTGGCTTCTATTAGCTGGTCTATTATACAATATCACTTTTCAGTGTCGCATGAGTGATCAACATAATGTTGCTTATGGATCCGGTTTGTGAGTTTCTTTAGAATATTACACTATGTATTTAAGAAAACAGAGACTAGTCGGTACGGGCACGTATTGAGATTCAAGTAATAAATGTGTTGCACCATTCTCATCATAAAAAATAATGATTTATATGAGGAGGCTAGTTTCAAAATGTACAGTCTTCAAAATTAGATTTTTTATATTATATCTTATTTAAAGTAAACAAAGAATCTATATATTGAACGTAATGCATTTTTTTTTTGAGTTTAAACAATTTGTTATGGATATCAGTTATGGCCTTATGATTTATTTTAAATTTAAGGTTGAAAAATATCGAAAATTGAAAAATTTATTTCACTGTTGTATTCAAAAGTAGAAATGGAGATGGTACACTTTGAAACCAGGCCCTTTATATGATAGCTGACTCTTACCTGTCTAGAAGCAGCTTAGCTACTCGTACATGACCACAATGTGCAGCTACGTGGAGAGCAGTAAGATAGTCAACTGTAACTTCATCAACAGGTGCTCTGTGATATAGAAGAATTCGAGCCGCATCCACGTGATCACCTTGTGCTGCCATATGAAGAGGTGCCAAACCATTCTGAAAAAGAAAAATTAAAATATAATTTAAAGAAAAAAACAAAGAAAAACATTGTTAATGGATAAGTGTATGAGAAAAAGTAAATTAACTAATAGTAGGTACTTTAAATATAAAAAATAAAGTTGCCTAGATGCCAAGGCTAAGATTTTTTTGTTAAATTCTAGTCTTTCACTTTAATCAAAAAATATCAATATTACCAACCTTTGTTTTTGAACTAATAGGAGCCCCCTTTTCCAATAACATATCAACCACTCGTTCATGACCACTTCGTGCAGCACAGTGCAGAGGTGTCAGACCGTCTCTGGTTTTAGCTTCAATGGCTGCTCCATTTTCAATAAGAAGTGCTACCATATTTGTTTTACCTAAAAATATATATTAAGCTATACATTATCTCATAATATAACATCTAGGATTATATTTAAATAATTAATTTTTCCTTTGTATTTATAAAAAAAAAAGTAAAATTTAATGCAGTACTGTTAGCCAACTGGTAAAAAGTGGGACTCTCTGCTATCTTAACTAGTTGTAGGTGAATAAATTAAATTTGTAATAATTTATTAAAAATCTTGGAACAACAGAATTTGAACCAGGATCTGATTTAAAATGGTATACCATTATTTTTGCTCAAAAGAAAACTTTAGATAAGAAAATATGTTTTAAAAATATTATAGATATAATGGCCCTATGGAAATAAAGGTAATTCTTAAAACCAAAAACTTTAAAAAGTGGTCTTCTTAATGGGCATAAATATTGGCAGTTTTAAAATTTAAATATTTTTTATATTTTTCTGATATAAACATTCTATGTATGACAATTTTATCTATTTAATAGGGATTACTCGGTCCATAAAAGCCTATTGTAGTAGTTATGTTCCTAACAAGCGTGCAGGAAAGACACTTTGCGCAAGTGTTAGAAAAATATTTTTTCTATAAGTGTCTGTTTATTTGTTGTTATTTCACACCAATTACATTTTCTAACGTGAGTAGTAAGTAGTAGTTCTAACGAGTAGAAAACAGGCATTTATTTGGGTTTTTATTTTATTTTCTCTATATTCTTGACCAAAATTTTAAGAGACTTTGTATGATAACCTAGTTCTATTTCTTGATAATTTAATTTCCGTAATTATTTTAATTACTTACCCCATTTGGCGGCCACATGTAATGGTGTTATATTGTGCTTAGCAGAATAATTTACATCAGCTCCTTTTTGTATTAAGAGATTTGCAATTTGTTGATTACCATAGTGGGAAGCGATATGAAGAGGAGTAAAGCCCGATTTGGAGGTGACGTCAGGGTTGTGTTCGTTCTATAAAGGAAAATAATCAATATTATCTAATACTACGACGCTTATAGAGCAGTTTTTATTATTTTATATTGCATAATGTCGCAGGCAAATGGTTATTTTAGGCAAATGGCTTCTGCTTAGGTTAATGGCTATCTGCCTAGTCAAATGGCATTTTAATTCCATTTGCCTAAGCAATTTTAAGGCAAATGGAAATAGAAATATTAGCATACCCAGACGGTCAAGCAAAACTGTCACATTGGGGAGTCATAGTTAGTTTTGGTTAGTTAAATCTTTTTTATTATCTTAATAAAGCAAATAAAAAATATTTAACTAACCAAAACTAACCATTACCGCCCCAATGTGACAGTTTTGCATGATCATCTAGGTGTAGGGCTTCGAACCAATCAAATTACACATGTGTTTGCTTTTTACTGCAAACTGCGAAACTACACTGTACGCCTAATATGATATCAAATATATCATTTGCCTAACAAAGACCACCACGGCAAGTGCATTTACCGAGGAAGATGGCTTTTAAATAAAAATTATTTTCAAGAAGTCATTTGCCCAGGTCAAAGGCATTTGCCTAGACAGAAGCCATTTCCTAAATTAGCCATTTGCCTGCGACACATACAAGAATAAAGGATTTTATCCAAATAAACATGACTTAAAGCTTTAAAACTTTACCTCTAAGAGTAATTTGGCAGCCTTGACGTCATCTTTCTTAGCCGCTATGTGCAAAGCGGGGAGTCTAACCTTTCCCCTAGTATCATTTTCCAGCAACACTGTTACAACTTTATCGTGGCCCTGTTGCATAGCAACTGCCAGTGGCGTGAATCCATCCTTAAACATTAAAATTAATTTAATAAAAATAATAACAATGGTAAAATACATTTTTTATATTTAATAAATATTACTTATATACAGGTGTTACAGTTTCTTTATAATTAATAAATATTACTTATATACAGGGTGTTACAGAATGTTGTTAAGAACATTTAAGGTCAGATTCTACGTTAGAAAATATGGAGGAAAGTTTATACAAACATTAATTGGCATTGTTTTTGTTTTCAAGATACAGGGTGTTATTCTATTTAACTTTTCTAAACTGAAAAATATTAATAATACCTAATTTAGTACAAATTGTTAGAATGGATATAAACCTTATTTAAATAAGTGTTTGTTTTTATTGATACACAATTGCTTATAAAAAATATAAAGCCTTATTTTTAAAAGAAAAAGTTCCCGTAATGTTTTTATAGTCTAAAAATAGTGAAATTTATGGTATTTTACTTCTTTCATGTTAATCCGAGTGTTAAAGTAAACAAAATACGAAAAAAATATAAGAGACCTAAAAGCTGTATTGTTTTTGCCTAATCTAAAAGAAGCACAAAACTTTTACGCACATTTACATAGTCAGTGGCGTATCGTTTCTTTGTTTCAAATATTTCTTCAGTTCCCGCTCGGGACGCCACTGGACTAAATGTAATTAAGCTAGTGATAAATTACCCCCATAATGCTATAAATAACATTGGCAAAGTTAAACAAAATTGGGTAAAGGATATTTAAGATATTTAAGAAAGCCAATTTTATACAAATTTTAATACCCTGTATCTTAAGAACGAAAAATTTGCGGACCCATTTTTATACGAACTTTTTTTTTAATTTTCAATTGTAGAATCTTCTCTTAAATATTCTTACCAACATTTATTATTATGTACGATATACCATGGAATACCAAGGTTTGTCTTGCAAATTTAAAGAATAAATGAAAAAAATAGAAAAGTAATAAAAAGGAAGTTTACCTCTGTAGATAAACTTTGGTTTGCTCCGTTGGCCAGTAAATATCTGACAACGTTATCATGGTTTTCTTGAGCGGCCATATACAGCGGTGTGAAGCCATTTTGACTTTGTACATTGACAGATGCGCCATTTTGGACCAAAAGTTTAACCACCTCCTCTTGGCCCGCCAAAGACGCTATGTGGAGTGCAGTGTTGCCTTTTTTAGTTGCGGCGTCGACAAGAGCGCCTCGTTTGAGGAGTTCTTTTACTATTTCTACGTGGCCATCTTTTGAGGCAAGGTGAAGAGCGTTTAATCCATTCTAAAACAAAATATTGTTTATTTAGTATTTTCTCTTTAAACTAATTATGCACAAAGACTGATTTAATATTAATATACGTGATATTAGGGACTTTTTAGATATAAACTTCGTAAAACTAACCTAAAACTGCGTTTAAACCTAACTTTTGATATTGCCAACTTAAGGATGTTCCCAAAAAAATCACTTTTCTTAGGATTTTTTGAAACTTTGAATACGCATAATTACAAGTGTCCTCTATACATAGGATTTTTTTATTAGGCCTTACGGGGCTAAATTTTCCGATCTAAGCTTTAAAAATTTGCATATTTAACATGTAAGTCCTATCCTGACGGACTTTTAAGGGCACGTACTCGTATACGAAGTAGCTCAAAAAATGTGAAATTTGCTCAAGAGGAAATTACTATTATTTTTTACAATATCAAAAATTTTTAAATAAAAAAATGTTTTTGAAATAACAATAGCCTTTAAATATAAACCCTTGTTTATTTTAGCTATTTTTGTAAAAGATAAAAATGAAAAACCGAAAAAACCGTTTATTCTACTTTTCTTGAAAATTTTTGAGGTTAGGGTAAAACTAGTTATTATATAAGTAAATTGTTTTTAAAAAGTGTTTTTACTGTCGACAAATTTTACATTTAATTTTTTAAATAGAAGTTGATGTAACTTGAAATTTCAAAAATTATTTTTACCCTTAAAACCATCCCGCCTTCACCCCATAACGCATTGTTTTGATCCGGAAGTGTTTTTCTTACAAAGTTAGAATGCACCAAGCAAAACTGTACATTAGTTTGCTGTAAGGCAATTTTTTTTGGCAATCAGGTATTCCGTCTGGACTATTATTAATTTTATCACTTATTTTTTTTTCAAACAAATCTGCCAATCTTTAATTACAAAGTCATTATTGTAAATTATTGGAAAGTAAACAGATAACCTCAAAAACTTTTTAAAACAAATATATTCTCTACAATAGGAGAAGAAAAAATGTATAAGTAACTTTGTGATGTGTCGACGCCTCTAGAGACTTTAATGGTCGCAGTACTCCTTGGGAACGTCCTAAATTGCCTATACTTTCTTCTTAAAGCAGATTAACAGAATGTTATTGTTGGTATAAAAAGTATTTTGATATTTACTATGTTCTTTTTGTAAGTGTCAGATTAACAATTTTCTTGCGTGAACTTTTCCTGCATCAAATATACTCTTTGCAGTCGTGCATTGCAGTTTTTTAGCCAAGAGAATAAGACAGCCGGGCTATTTTTCTTGCAACTGAACTGCTTTTAGATTCTATTATTTTTTTTAAACTTTAAATATTTAACTGGTTTACTAGGCATCTTAAAATTTTGCAAGAAGTAATATTGAATTAAAAATTACGGATACTTGGAGATCAATAAATTTAATCGATATCGAAATTGCTTTTTATTTATATAAGGGTTTATAACAAATAATTTTTAAAAGATGCAAACCCTTTTTTTATATAATAGAAAAAATAAAAATACTTACTGTGTTACTGGTGTTAATATCAATATTTGATTTTAAATGCTCTAGGACTTTATCTAGTTGGCCATTGCGCGCAGCGCGCAAAAAGACGTATTTCCGTCAGACTGTAACAAAAAGAAAAAAATATTAAAACTGATATCCTAAAATAACCTTAATAGGACATAAAAATGGTGCTTTAATTTAATAAATTCTTAGTACTATCGCAGTCACAAAGGTAAAAATAGGTAGTAACGCTAATCTTTAACACAAAATCACATAACGATATTGAAAAAAGTACATAATTAAATTGCTTTTTGATATTTTTAATAATCTTTTCGTCTTAATTAAAGTAATGTAATCAGCTTTAAAAGGTAGTTTATTAAAGTAACATTATTTTTTCCAACTAGGATCCCAGTTGTTCCTCTGTATTAGGTACTACTATGGTAAGAAAATAATTCAATTGAAAACTGAGAAAAAAGCTAAAAAGTAGTATAGTTGTATTGAGATAATTTTTAAAATAATTACCTTCTGGGATATATATTTCGCTAAGCATATTATTTGCCTTACCCGCTAATAAAATTTAAATAAACTGAAGGTTTAATTCAAAAACTGCGTAGGGAGTTTAAAACTATTTTTATTTTTTTATTCTTGACACTATGGTGAAAATTTAAAAATTATTGACGGACAACTGAAAAGAAAATAATTAAAAGATTTCGAGTAAAAAAATTAACACACAAATAAATTGAAGTTAAATCGATATGAAATGTTAAAGTTTAGCTAAGGATATAATTGGTCATGAAAAAAAAGCAAATATTTAATATTAGGTAGCTTTTTATACAAAAGCTCTTAACAATGTTTTCCTATGTTTTCATATATTTTTTAAAATTAAGTATCTTTATAGAGGGTCGTGCCTGCCGGGTGGTACAAGTGGTGCAAACCACCAGGGCGCAAAGCTGTAGGGGTGGAAAATTGTGGAATAAAGGGCGGAAAGTTTAAAAATGAGAAAGACGGTAATTGGAAAATGAACTTTAGGGATTTAAAAAGAGTGTAATCTTAAAGTAAGGACCTTTTTTGGGTCTTAAAACATTTTTATAACTCAATTCACATTTTCTTGTAGGGGCGGGAAATATTTTTGGGCACCACGGCGCAAGGCACCCTAGTAACGGCCCTGTGTTTATCATTATCCTTAATGTATTTAAATATCATTTTGCATTTAGATTCAGGCTTAGTTGCTTAAATTTTGTTTGTACCTTAAAAATAGATTGTAATTATGATTTTAAAAACTAAAATTAAAATGCATGCATCAGGCAATTTCTATTTTTAATATTAAACTAATAGCCCATTCGCGTTTTAGCGCCCTACCTGGTAACATCTATAATGTTTTTCGTGACTACCCTTCCTCTACCCTAATAATAAGGGTGCTGACCGCAAGCTAAAATTAGTACAATGGGGTTTGGTCACTTCAAATAATTAGTTAGTCACCTAATTTTATGTTGGTTTTAATATGTAGGAAATTATTTATCTGAATCTTGCAACACATCGGTTTAGATACCAAGGTAGAGACTGGTTCACGCACAGTCAATTGACCCTTACGAATTTGAAGTCGTACTTATTTAACTACACTAATGAGGGTATTATACAGGGTTTTACTTATACGAAATTTTAAAGGATAATTTCTTAATCGTGTTATAAATAATATTTGCTATAAACATAAAATGTCGGGAGTTGTTTCGTTGCTGAGATACAGGGCGGTAAAGAAAAAAACAGTACTTTAAAAATATCTTGATAATCCCCCACCGATTTAAATTTCATTCATTTGTTTTAATTAATAACTTGCTAACTTAGACCTAACTAGATTAAAGTTATTGGTTCAGAGGCGTCACTGTGAGCACTACATCTAATATTATTGAGGAAAAAAAGTACAAACTGAGTTTCTTTTAAGTTTTTTTTCTATTTAAGCAAATTAAAATACAAATTAAAAGTATTAAGTTATGTTTTTGTATTTACCTTTGTTTTTAAGAAAAAAGTTTAAGCTCTTTTAACTGTTTAAATAAAGTTGCTGGCAATATATGTAGAGCATCATACAAAAAAAGGTTAGAAGTGTCATACAAGTAAAGACGGCAATCACCTATTTTTTTATTAACGCGTCGTTTAAATACGTAGTTTGCGAGCAACAAAAAAAATATTTGAAAGTGAGACAGAACACGACGAGTTGATGACGTTGGTACTTTTTCTTATATGAATTCGACCCTACAGGGTGTTAGAAAAATAATTTTGGAACTTTAAGAGGTGATTTTTCGTATTATTTTAAGCAAAAAGTTTATAATAAAGTATGTCCGAAAATAAATCGTTTTCCAAAAAATTAATTCATAAATAACTAAATTTCTAAATTCTAAATATATGGCAACGTTGCAACACAACAGGAATAAAAACGCATGAGGACTGCAACTAATTTATCGAATTGTTTACGTTGGTATGTTTTTTGTTAAAAAATATTTTTAAATTACTAAATAGTTTTATGCAGTTTTTAAAGCTAATATCTTTTATTTAATAACGCTTTTAGTACATAACATTTACCCAATAGAAATAACAGGACTTATTGATACGTGGCAATACACACTACCAATATCCGCTTTTATCAGTCACTTATTTAAAAAGATGCATAAAGTTAAAGTTAAATGTATTTTATTAAATAAAATACTTCTCGTACGCCGCGCGCCGTGGCGAATCCTCGTCAATTAAATTAAAAATTTGTTTTTCGGTTTTCAACTTCACGATTTCTTCCGCGATTTTTAAAATTAGGCACTACGCTTCCTGTGTTGAAAACTCTTTAGGAGCATTCTACAAATGTTCTAGCTGGTAGCCTTTATTCAGGAAACGCTCTTCGTAAATGCGCCTAGCTTCTTCACATTGCAATGAGCTTCTGCGTAAATAAAAAGTATATTGTGATACTAGCATACTTAAAACATCTCTTTTGTATCAAATTGCACGCTGATACAGTAATACTTACATATCAAAAATAAAACTGATTTCAATGCGGGTAAACATTACTTGCAATAATTTAAGCAAGAAACTATCCAACAATTTTTTTCGACGTAGGTGTTTATTTTTTGTCTACAACACCATGTCTCGTATGACGTTGTCAATTATGTAAGGGATTATACAAACAAAAGGGAACCAAAAGAAATGGCATAACAATAGATTGCACCCCAATGCACTTGTCGCAATAAGACTTTCCAAGGGTTTGGAACACCATGAGGGGTAAACAAAGAATATATATATATTGAGTTCAGCGGCGTACTTTATTATTATTTGGAAAATAATTTTTGTAGGTATAGAATTAAAACTAAAACACGATTTTCTGCGCAGCTAGTGCCTAATAGAAAATAAAAGGTAACTAGTGCTAAACGCTTTATTTAAACAGTTGGTTATAGGGAAAAAGTTGCAAGCCTAAAAAATTAAACTTTTCTAGCTCTATTATGTATGCAATAATAAAGCGATATTTTCCGGCAATGGATAACCAGGTAAATTATTAGATATTAAGGCCCTTTTTTACTTTTTTTTGTTGCAGTTTTGGTCTCTGCAGAAATAGCACTTTATGTGGGTGTGTGGGTTGTCAAATTATAACATTGGGAAAAAATTGGTAGATACCACTTATACTCGACATAGCTTGTAGAATGTTACTTCTGATATGCATTGACTTGAAACAAACCCAATAATTAAAGCTTTATGTCAATTCAAAACTATATGGAAAATTCAAAGTTAAATGTGCTTACCATAAGAGACACTAAATTAGCAAATCATTGTATTTTTCTAAGCTGTTTAACATGGCAATGGAACGAAAAAATGAACATCTAGATAACGTCATATTAAGAAAATAATTACTAAAATATTATTAATTATTAATATTAAACAAATAATTAAAAATACCTAATAATACTAGGTAATAATTCAAAGGTGGGTAAAATTTTTTCATAAATATTTTTTTCTGTTTAATACACTTATTTAATTTTTAACAATAAATAAAGATACAGGCAATATTTTAGGTATAAATATTTATTTATTTTTATTTTGCTTATTAAATTTTATTCTTGTATGGTGTGTACATATATTTTTAAAGACGTACTATTTTTAAAATTGGGAATTTTTTTCTCCGCCAATGGTTTTAATGACTTGCATTATAATACCTTAAATAACAAGAGAGTTGTGGGGTGCATGAAAATAAGGCACATGTCCAACGAAACCTTTGAAAATATGTGTTTTTATTAAAATGTATTTAACAGAGTTGACTATATGTTTGTAACTTTTCTATTTTTTTTTATTGATATGCTTTTGTCCTGAAATTAGATCAGGGCTTTTTAAGTTAAATTAAAATATTGTTTTTTTTCTACTTACAACATTATTTACCATGGTATATAATTTAGTACCAAGATGGCTTTATTAATATCAAGTCAAATTACATATTTATACATATAAAAAGTACAAAATTCCTAAATTTATTACAAAAATTGAATTGAATTATTGAAACTTAGTTTTCTGAACCTATTTTTTTTTGTTTTTCAAAACTTATTCCAGCACTATCAGTAGGCATTCTCAAAATTATTAAAATCGATTATGATTACTTTATATACCATCTAATTTACTACTTTAAATAACCAATACAATATTTTACGTTGGATGAAAATGTTTAATTAAAATAAAAACATAACATTTAAAGAATAAGTAAAAAAATATGTAGTTAATACTTGTCGAAGTAAAATTTAATTTCTATATAAACTTTGCAAAAAAATTAAATAAAATAAAAAAACGCATTAGAAAAAGAATTGTTTATTAATTATTTATGTTAGAAGTGATTCGCAGTTTCTCTTTGTTTTTTAATTCGAATCGAATTTTCGGTCAACCATAAAAATTTGTTTTTTCAATACAATAATACAAATAGACTCAGAAAGATTGTGCGGAATAAAACGTGACACAATTTTGAATCAGGTGAAGTTGTAAGATAATTTGTAGAATACAAGAATATGTTGCTTTACTAAGAAATTTATTTAAATAGTAACAAAAACCATAATTTAAAATTAATTTCAGAAGTAAATAAATTTAAATGCTCTTTTTATTTACTTTTTACTTTTATATAATATAATATACTTTAGTAACATATTGTAAAGTATAAAAGGCGCTAAAAATCGTATATTATTTAAATATTCAATAGTTCTACAAATACAAAACAGTTTTTAAGTGTGAATTACATATACGCATTTTTAAACATAGAATATTTATAAGTTTTTGGAAAATTACAGGTTTCTAGGTGGAGTTTTCTATAAAAACAAACCAGAACGTAAAAAAGTATTGATATTATGTTATTAGGACTTAAAATTTGTAGAATTCTATAAAAGTATGTAGGCAGCAAAATTTTTAGACTTACCATTCGAAATAGTTTAAAACACATAGACATTATCGCCAGCACATTATTTGTAAGCTTTAGTTTTTAAGTCTTTTTTGTCTTATAATACAAAACCGGTCAAAAATATGGCAGCTATTTTTGTTTTTGTATAAGAATAGGAAACAATTATTAACTACTTATAAGATCACAGAAAATCCCTAAATATACCCGATTTGGTCTCCGAAATCACAAAATCACAGATCAACAATGATATAATGTGTATATCAACGCTCCGAGAATCAACATTACCCTGAAACGCGCGTTTAGCACCCCGGTTAAATTTCCAGATGGGGTAAGAAGGACAAACCGACGCGTTTGCCGACGCCTTGTGACGTCACCGGTCAATAACGGCGTCGCGACGGCGCGTCTGATCAGACTATAATATGGTCCTTTCAGGATAATTTGGAACTTCCTTATTAGAAACTCTGATTATTCTGTATGTATAGGTCTCAGATTTTCCTGTGCCCTAATTTTCTTGTTATGACATACTTTTGTAAGATAATAAATGTATTATTTTTTTCTTTTTATGCCTTTATTGTAGTTTAGAAAACTAATGGGAAATTTTATATTTTTGTTATTATTTTTGTTTGTCCTAACTTTGAATATTTTTTATTTAATGCTATTTTAAGCTTTAACAAGCAAATCCACAGATGCTGCAAACAAAAAGTGTCTTTGTAACGTACAAAACTGTATCTTAATAGGTTTTGTATAGTTTTTTATTATACATTTATTATATTATAAAAAATATATACATATAAATATATTTTTATTTTTTATTTTTGTCTTTTTAACAACCCACATTTAGTAAGAGAGTTATTAGTATTTTGCTACCTAAAACACTACTAAATTTTAAAGTATCTTTAAAATATTTATAAAATTAAATAAGGCTTTTAAAAATTCTTATATCTTATATTATTACTATATTTTTTTTTTAATTTTATTACATATTTTTTTATTATTTCTTTTCTTTGTTAGATAACTGTAACAATAACAGTTTAAAATGGTATTTTTTTTTAATTTGTTTTTATGTAAAAATAAATAATAAATAATTAAATGTAATTTATTTTGAAAATACCTACTTTTCTATATTTAGATTCCACATTAAAATATGTTTTTTTATTAAAATTTTCTTTTAATTGCTTTAAAGAATTCTTTTAAATCCCGAGGTATTGGATGATCAAACCTTTTTATTATCTAGACCAATTAGTGACGTTTTAGTTTAAAAATAAAATAATAGTGAATTTTACGGCAGCTTTAAAAGATAATTGCAAAACCACCACAGACGTTAAAAAAATATCTTTAACCCAATATGCCTCTTCGGCAGTAGGCAAAGGGGTTCTTCTCACAATTACGTAAGTGTACTAAGAAGGTATTAAAAAATAGCAGGATAGTCACCAACTTTCGACAAGAATTGAGGTATCTTTACTAGAAAGATCTAGTTCAATGGGGGATTAGGGGCTATATTAAGCTAAATGACCTCTTATACCTTGTACAATACACACAAGACTGGGCCAAAAAAATCGACACTTGTTGTGAAAAATATATCGAAAATATTGTTCAAGGTGACACAAAACATATCGTAAAGGAGTAAAGGAGTTTTAAGGAAAAATAAATTCCATACCAAAAACTTTTTGTACGACCAGGCGTAAAATACAATTTTACGCCCCCATTTGAGGGCCTAAAATTGCACTTTTACGCCCTAGAGCAAAAAGTATCAAAAACGCTCGCATTTATAAATGAGGGCGTAAAATAGCACTTGTACGCCATAGGGCAAAAATCATCAAGAACGCCCGCATTTAAAAGTTTACAAAATAATAATAAAATTAAATAATGCCCCATTTTTTTGTAAAACAGCAATTTGTTTAATAAAACATTTGTTATAGGTATACTGATTAAAATTTGGAAATGGAAATTTTCTCCTAACTACAGGGAAATGCTTGTATATTAATTTCGGTCGTACAAAAAATATTTTTGCACCTCTGGCGTAAAGCAATTTTTCGCCCTCAGCTAATTGTTGCCCTCGCGGAGCTCGGGCAACAACTTTCAGCCGTGAGCGTAAAACTGCTATTTTACGCTCTTGGTAAAAAAATACTATTTTCGTATTTTGTTTTCAAATAAGCTGTGTCCTTGTAATCGGGCTTTGAACATCGAACTATTTTTTCGAATTTTGTTTTCTGAGTTGGGATTTTTGTTATCACTACCAATATCAATATTTAAATAAGGCCAATATATATTTTTTAAAAAAATTAGTTCTCTTCAAAAAACGTAATTATAACATTTTTCAATAGATTCACTTCTTCAAGAGTTATTTAACGCTAAAATTACTTGTTAATTCAACTTCAACGTCGAATAACTTTTAAAAGAGTAAATTTATTAAAAAATGTCAAGAAACTTTTCTTGAAGCTCATTAAAAAGATTTATTAAAATAATAATATTTGTAGTAGTAACAGTAGTTCAAACTCAGAAACAAGATTTAAAAAATAGTTTAATGTTCAAAGCCCGATTACATGGAAACGACTTATTTGACGACAATTTAATAAGAGAGCTTTTTAAGAAATTTAATTTTCTTCAAGAAAAATATGTGTTGGAATTTTTTTCAGATTTACAATTTGCGAGTTTTGAATTACAAAAAAGATTTTGGTAAAAAAACTATGGGTCACCTTGATAGACCTCTTAATATTAATAAGGGCTCAAACCTTCACGATTTGTTTTGTCACTTTAAACAACATTTTTATTATATTTAAAATAAACAGTAGAGTTTTTGCACAGTATAAAATACACCCTTAGCTTAGTGTGTCTGCATACTACGACAGCAGTTATAGCTAAAATTTAATTATTTACTAGAGTAGCTAAAATTCCGCTTTTAGCCATCTAAAAGGATTTATTTATTTCTGTTAAAACAATTTACAAGAATTAAAGAAAACTATGCAAGGTATTCGGTTACAGAGTCAGTTTATTTGACTTTTCATCTCTAACCTCAACAAATTAGTTCAAACAATGCTGTAACGCGTTAAATAATAATTAGGAGTGATGACGGCAAGTTCCACAGGTTTTTAAATAAGTGGAATTCATAGCAACAGTATATTTTAAATTCTATTTGGTAGAAGTACTGAGATTAAATTTGGATTTCTTTTTAAGAACCAATAAATAAAAATAAAAATTAACCAGCTCTATTAAACGATTTTATAGCGGTTTCTGTGCTTAACTGTTATACATGTTGTTTATTTAAGTGATTGTCCGAATAGGCATTGTTTTTCAGAAACAGAGTGTTAGGCCTTAAAACAAGTTTTTGCTTTTTATTATACAGGGGTTACAGAATGTCCTTAGGAAAATTTAAGGGTAGATTCTACTGTTAAAAATATAAAAAAAGTTCAAATAAACATTAGTCCGATGTTATTTCTTTTATTAAAAAGACTATTTATTAACAACTTATTTACATTTAATAAATCCAGTGGCGTCTCGAGCGTCAACTAAAGGAATATTTCTAACAAAAAACAGTACGCCTCTGACTGTGTACATGTGTGCAAAATTTTTGTGCTTCTCTTAGAATAAGCAAGTAAAAATACACTTTTTATGTGACCTGTATTTTTTCGTATCTTGTTTGATTTAGGAGAAAATAAATACAATTCACTTAGTTGCATATTTTTAGACCATAAAACAAGCATTCTGGGATTTTTCTTTTTAAAACTTGGGTTTTAAATTTTTTTAATAGCAATAGGTTTTTTAAGTTTTTAAAAAGTTTCTTCCTTCTTGCTTATAGTCAAAAGTGGGTAGCAAAATATAAATGAAAACCCTGTACAGGTTTTTTGGTTTAAATTATTTGTTGGGATTTTTAAATAGTATTAATTAGATAAATGACATTATAGATATTTTTTTAGGTACAATACTGCCGTCCAACGGAAAAACCGTATGTGCATATAATAATCCATATCACATAGGGTGTTTTTCGTTGGACGACAGAATAGTGTATTTTTAAAACAATGCATTTTTGGACCAATTTTTAGATAAACTTTTTTATATAAAATTTTCTGCGAAATATGCCCTTACCTTTTTTACCTCAAAGAAACATTGAGACATATCATGCAGATACTAGGAATCTTTATTTCATCGTTTTTATCATTTAGTTTTAATTCTCAATTAACAGTCCATATATAGAATTTCAACCCTTAACCTAATTAAGTTTTGCAAGAACTCAAATTGTTTTTATTTTATAATTTTTATATTATGGAAACTTGAACAATATATTAACTAGCCCGATCAATACACTGCTTGGAAAATTTAATTAGGAGACAGTGCCTGGTTTCTATTAAGTGTGCCCTACATCAAAATTGAGTTAGGAAACTCTGAAGTTACAAGACTGAAGATTTAATGGAGTCCAAAGACTAAAAAAGCAACTAAATAAAGAGTAAAATTATTAGTATTTGATTTAAGTGCAAAAATACAACTTTTTGCTTTTGGTCCAACAATTTGTGCCAAGTGGGAGCCCCACTGATCTCGATGGATTGCCAATGCTATTACCTGCGCGAAACAAAAGTTACATTCATGGGCGAAAAACGAGTTTTTGCGCAAGCAAATCGAGGGTAAACCCAACTGGCGCCAAGCAGACTATCCGCATTATCGAAAAGAATTTGGCGGCGGCGCCCAGGTTTTTGGTGTACGGTTTTTAAGTGCGCATGTTTGTCCACCCATCCATTTGTTTACTGCGCGAGGTCGTAAAAATTCGAAAAATGCTTCTTGCCACTGCGGATCTAAATGTAGGTTATCTATGGGGAGCCCTTATATTCCATTTTAAAATCACAGTGCCAACAATTTCATCATAAGGATTGCAAACGAAGTCCAAAGTTGAGGCCACTCGTATGTTCAGCAATATATTCTTAAACTATTTCCATGATTTTTAGGGATTTCTAATATTGGTACTTTAATTAATTTGCACTTCCACTTTACAAATGGTCCTGGTGAAATCTTTCCTACATCTATCATGATATTAATTTTTTACAATACATTCTGTTTTGGCATGGTCTCCTTTCTGGATATACCAAAATAGTGGTAATAGTTAAATTAATAATAATGCGAAAATAATGTCAATAAAACAGTGCCATTTTTAGTCATGTAACAAACATAAAATGCAAAAAAAAATTGTAATATTTCTTTATTTAGGCACAAACTTTATAGTTGTAGTATGCGTAAAGTTTTGATTTTAAAGACTAGTTAAATAAAGTTGGTTAAAGTCTGTATATTACTTGGAAAATTGTATGTGTATCGGAAATAATCCAGTTTTACTTTATTTTTACATATTACAAAGGGTAAGAAAAACGAGGAAAAAATTATACATTTAATTTCTTTTTGACCTTAATTTTAATGAAATCACCCACCTGACATGCTATAGTACCCTATACAGTTTTCCTTTAGTTCTTTTAGTTCTTTTTTATTGGACTCTTTTTTGGTGTCGTATTAATAAAGAATAAGGAACACAATTTTCGAGCATTGAATTTCTGTTTCCTTCCTAAAGTCATATTTTGAATTAATAAGTTATTACGTAATACTTCGGCAATTATTTGCCAAAAAGAAATACAATATTAAAGTAAATTAACCTAAATTTACTAAACATGTGTCAAATTCGTATACGTGCCCTTGTACTCCTTTATGGAAGCTGCCGCAGTTATAAAAAATATTTATTATTTTTTGAGAGTTTTCTGTTTTAATATGCCTATTTATTCACTGTTTGATTATACGTTATAAAATCTAAGCGTTGCTTAAAATAATAAAAATGGATATTAAATGATATTCTAGAAATAGAAAATTCGTTTCTATGCCTACATTGTTCCGAATGGTAAACATTGAAACACAAATAGGTTTACATTGTTGGAGGTCATGCAGTTTAATTGGGTTAATGGGTTGGTCTTTTCAAGAGATAATGTTGTGATCAATTATCGGAAAAACGGAACTGAATTATGACACAGTAACGTTTTACTTAAGTTAATTATATTCAGAGCCGTATAACTGTTCGGGACGCCCTAGGCTGGAATTGTTAAGGCGCCTAATTAATAAAAAGAGCGAGATCCAAAAATTTTAAAGAGCATAAAAAGGTATTTCCCTGTGTTGCGCCTATTTTTTTCCAAAGGGTCCCATTTACAAATCAAATTTAAGACCAAGAAACCCACCCTAACCTAAACGTTTTTTAAAATTTCCCCTGTCTGGCGCCTATTTTTTCACGGCGCTTTAGGCTGTAGCCTATTCAGCTTAGTGCTTAATACGGCACTTATCATATTTATTTGTTTTTAATATATGCCCCTTTAAGACTTTGTAGCAATGAAACTCTAATAATTTTCTGCAACTCTTAAATATCTTTAAAACCGACAAATCCACATTTACCTAATTTAAGACATATTTTCTTTGCTAGCTGCTCACAGCAGCTGTAAGAACCTTCGTTTTTTTTACAATCAATGACGCTCAGTCTTACAGCTGCTTACAGCGGTTGTTTGCGGCCTCAGGAAATGTCTAACTACTGTCTGACTGAGTAAAAAAACCTATAGAAGGAAATATAGCCAAATTTGAGGTTAAAAGTCAAACAAAATTGACTAAATGTATACTAATAACAATAAAACAGTAATATGTGTGAGGAACTATGTGAAGTATTAATTCAACTACAATTGAAAATATTGCGCATTTTTATTATAAAACGGAAGACAATTTACGAATTTATAATTTTTTAGGGTATATTAGTTTGTTAAATGTCATTTTGTGATTGACGGTAAGCGCTTTTATTTTTTCGATTCGCATTTTAATGACGTTAGCTATTAGATACCATTGTTAGCAGCTGTAAGACAAAAAACTAAGAAAAATATGCTCTCGGTGTCTGAAAGGTGTTCGGAATACAGAATGTAACAGTGATATCGACAAGATTGTCAGATTTTCTTGTTTTGTGCTACACATATTTTTTTTCGTCATTTTAAATGACCCATTTATTTTTATTGCAATAAAATGCGCAAGCTAAATTTAATTAGTCCAAAAACGTTTAAGATTTTAATTTTACTAGTAGCTAAAATATGACGATACCGCATTTTAGGTTAAAAGTACATATAAGCTTAAATATCTTTAAAACGACTTAAGCTTTGTTAACAAATTGCTCTTTTTAAAGGTTTCTTTGTAAAGAGAATTAAACCAGTGATATTGTTAGTGTTGTCACATTTTTCAGTGTTCCCATTTCAAGTCCAAGTTCAGTTTTCGAATTATTTAAAAATTTTTGTCATATCTATTAAACAATAAAAAATAAAGGTAAGTTTGAATAAGAATGTTTATTTTAAAAACTTATGGTTTTTGAAATAAGTATCAACAATTTAATATTTATCCATTGTACCAATGCTGTAAAGTACGGGTAACTTCGGTGTAGTTGGCCATGACACCGCATCGCACCATCAAGGCCAACCAGAAGCCAAACTAAAAGCTGTACCTAATACTTGCCATTGTTAGTATAAATTATATGAAATTGTCAATATTTCGAAAACTATAAATTTTGTTATAGACATTCTTAAACAAACTTATCCATTATTTTAATGCTTAATAGGATAAAATAATAAATTTGTAGGACCTTTCATTTAAACAAATTAAGTTTAAGGCTTTTGTCGATATAATTTTTAACTAATATTTTTGACCACCCTGTATTTATTATTTGTCAAAATATCAATACAGTACTACTAAAAAGTTTTATTTCTACAAGGAAACAAACCCAATTGCTATTAAAAGCTTTTGTTTGGAAAAAAATGATGATTATGTAAAGGCTTGCAAACGTAATTTTTGACATAAAATCGAAAATAACCTAAAAACGGTTGGACAGGAAAAATATGTCTGGAATTTTAAGCACAATCTAAAAATGAATAATATATAGGGTGCTATGTTTTAAATAGGGAAGTTGACATTAATTCCAACGACATTATAGTGTTATCAAATTTTTAAACATTTTCAAAGCCTCCTTTTTCAGAAATAGATCGCATTACTTCCTCATCGGACACCCTGTATAACAGCGTCATTGCGTTACCATTTAATTGCTAATTATGATAAAATTTAACGTCTGAACGTCTTCTAATAACATTAAAATTCATGCAAAACTCTTAGCTAACTTTTATGCAAATTAATTTTGAGCTTGTCAATTTTTTGGCGTCAAAAAGCACGCAAACTGGTTGGTTAGTTTGGACGGATGTTTGGCGAATTGTTGCTGGACGCGGCTTAACTCGTAGAATTTGAATATTTAATAAAATTAATGTTTTTTTCGCCCTTTCGGGGTCATCCCACCCAGGTCCGACGATCGCCCTCCTAGGTGGTGCACTACAGCCCAAAGGCTTATTGTACCTTGACCCCTACTCCTTCCCATTCACACACCATTCATTCCATAACTTGGATGATTGCTGCTCGGTCCGTTCGTTCACCCCCGAGCAGAACACCGCGTGCCGTTGCCCAAAACCGACAACGCCGGTCACCCATCTAAGTTATGGGCGCGCACTTCACTGCTTAACTCCGGTTATCGACGCTGCCGATACAGCCGGAGCAGCCACAAGCGCGCCTTAAAATTAATGTTAAAAAATATCAAATTTATGTGCTTTTGTTTTCACAAAATCCCTTACAAAATTTATTTGTTAAAAGCGATTAAAAACAAAAAATATATGTAATCTGTAAATGAAAATCAAGCAAACTCAATTTGTTTTCAAAAAATAAAAACACGGCAGCGTAAGACTGATGTAGATTAATAATTTGGCCAGGGTCCAAATGTGCTAAAGGAAATATAGCTTGGAACATAATATCCGGTTAAAAAATGTTTTACTGCTTAGTGTTTTATCCAGTTTTACTAGTTTAATTTTATTTGTCGTATTTTTTGTAAGTAAATAAAATTAACTTAAAAGCATATTTTCTAAATAGTCAACGACAATGTTTTTTTCTGAGTGTGTATGTATTGTATGGTTGGGATTTTTCTTAGCATGTAGGTGTTATCTAGATGACCTTAAGTTAAGAAAACATGTTCCAAGATAGTAATTTTATACAGGGTGATCAAACATAAGTCGGACTATTAATAATTTTATTATTGAAAATACGATGTCGGTTAGATTAGTGAAGTTGTAGTATTTTTTCCGCTGATAACGGGCTGCCAACAGAAAAACATTAAACATCGGATTTTTGATTTATTGCAAAAATTTACTTTTTTAAAATAGAACACCCTGTATATTATATCACCATTCAAAAGATCTATCAAAGCGCTTTAAAAAAGTCAAGATGGTATATATTTAATTTTTAATAGTTTGGGAAATATGGCCACCTGCGGAATTTACTAGAATACTGGCATATATATTTTAAAGACCTTAAAGAATATACCACCTTTCATATGACTATCTCTTATAATTTTGGAAATATGGACATTTAAATCCATAAAATAGTAAATACCTAGATTGTCAATTTTAACTAAGATACTAAACTCAGTGCTTAGAGCTTAAAGCTGTAAATAAAATGAAATTTTAAAATAATTTTTAGGTTTGAAGGCCCTATATCCAAAAATATAGGAGATGGACATATTAAATGTGGAATATTCTAAAAGGTCTTTAAAATATCTATTTTAAGTAATGTAATATACAGAGTGTTTTATTAGAAAATGCCAGTTTACTATTAAATTCCGAAGGATGACCATATTTCCAAAACTATTAAAAAATTGGATACATTACATGTTGACTTTTTTAAAGCTAAAAATGGATTTTTCAAAGGGTGATTTAATATTCAGGGTGTTTCATTTAAGAAAAGTACATTTTTTGCAAAACATCAAAAACTCGATGTTAAATTGTTTTTCTGTTGGCAGCACGTAAATCAGCGAAAAAATACTACAACTTTACTAATTTACCTGACGTCGTATCTTTAATGATAAATAAGTTAGCAATAGTGCCGACTGAAGTTTGATCACTCTGTATGACGTCTGTAATAACACTACCGCGTTGTCTAAAAGTGTTGCCGTAAAATGCGTCATGCGCATTTATTGGTAGCTAGACATCCGCATATTCAGTAACAGCAGACGCGCTAGACTTCCAGCGGCTCTTCGGTATTTTTGGATTTCCTCCGCGGTGGTTTGAAGCGCTACAAACGGTGATAAAAACTTCTGAAGGTCATGGTTAGTTCTGGTTAGTTAACACTTTTTTAATTCGCTTTATTAAGGAATAAAAAAAGATTTGACTAACCAGAACTAACCATGACCCAACAGCACACGTTCCAGCCCCTAGACTCTAGACCGACCGTCTCCTGCCATCGCGTCGCCGAACGCAATTCGGAAGTCGCGTCTGCTGTTACTGAATATGCGTTCGAGAAGAAAATTAAGGAATATGAAATAAACTTGTAAAACCCGGCATCGGCTGAGGCTACGAACTTATACATAATAAGCAATCGTAAACTATCCAAGAGAATAAAATGATTCTTTTTATACCATTTTTTAAAATTTTTAAATAAAAATACTTAAATGCACTTTATGTTTAGGGTAAAATAGAATATTCTTATGCGATCATTTCTATAATATTTGGCGTGGAATAAACGCTTTTAATGGAACCTACCGAACCTAATATTTTTTTAATTTAAGGTACTAGTCCCTGGGCCAGTAATGAGATGGACTTCATGATAAGAACACTTCTAAAACCTTTTTAGGGGATTTTCTGAGGGCTTTACCACGAATATGCATATCGCCATATATGGATGCGGCGCTTTAACCCAGCCTGTCAGTGTCAAATTTTCGGGTATTGGACTGGGCAAACGTGTCATTTTGTCGACATGTTTACCACAATATTTCACATGCAATTTTAAAACATTGTGACTAAAAATCTTAGAGTCACGATCCCCGCCTAGTCTGATACCCGATATATGTCTTTGAGCCTTATGGTTTCATGATTGTACCCGTTACCAAATGTTTAAAAATTGCATGTTAAACATGTGGTAAACTTGTTCGACAAAAAAATGACGCGTTCGCCCTGACACCCGAAACATTTGACAGTGACAGGCTGGGAGAAAGCGCCGGTAACCCCTCTAAAATGGTTTTAAAAGTTTTTTTATCATGAAGGCAATTTTATTACTGTCCCAGAGACAATACTGAGATATTTAATTTGGAAAATACATACAAACACAAAAACCAAAAATTTAAATTCCTACCCAATTTTACATTTTAAAAACTTATTACAAATTTTGTAAAAAAACTGTCCGTCGAATATTTCAGAATAACAAATTTAATACTTGTTTTGTTTCTTACCCCTTCAATTATAAATTGTAAATTTTAACAGTTATTTGAAACATCCAAATATAATTTAAGGTTATAGGTTATTTAACTTAAAAGGTTATTTTAATTTAACAAAGGGAAAGATATATTTAACATAATACTTTTTCCAGGTTATTAACGAGAAATATTGTATTTTTAAAATGTATTAGCGGCTTTAATTTTAGAAAGCTTTTATAAGTTTAATATAAAATGAAAAATTTTATTCAAGACTTGCGTACTAATGAACTGAATATTTTTGGCAATCTAAATATCTAAAATTTCATTATTACGAGAATAAATGTACTAAAAATTTAACTAATTCTAATGTCAAACGTCTTTTCGCGGTTACAAACGACTAAATTAACCTTACCAGATTTTAAAACCGCGATTTAACCCCGTAACCTGCCTATCAACCTGTAATCGAATGGCGTAACACGACCGCTTCGATTACCCCTATCAAATACCCGCATAGCAACTCCGGCTGACTCCTGCAGACATTCTGCGGACTTTCTACGGATATTTAATTCATAAAAGTAATTAAAGACCTTACCTGCCCATTCTCCGTAACCATCCTGGTCCCTCTATCACACTACCCAACAAAAATGTTGCAATTTTTTGAGCAATTTCAGGAAAAACGCGGTTCGCAGGAAACCTACATACTTAGAGTATGCCTTTCGCTTTGCCACTGAAAGCCGGTTCGAGCAACCCCAATATTGAGCGGAAAATGATTTTAGTAATGGAAAAAGAGGGCGCCAGGTTGGGGTTGGCTCGAATGTTACTACCCTTTTGTGTATGGAAGAACATAGTCGTCCTTGATAATATATTTTTTAATGGAGGTTTGAGTTATTAGTGTCGGCTATTTTTACTTTTGGTAAAAATAAAAAATATTTCATCTTAAATCGATATCCAACTTTTTTCTTTTTATTCCTTAGAGCAAAATTCCTAATACTGCGTATAAAAGAGAGAGTAGACCTCTAAAGCTTGTCGTTAGGATAAAGCGGAGAGTTTTGTCGTAAAAATGAGATTATCAAATAGCGAATAAAATTTAAACTAATCAGAGTTGTCTAAGATGCCCATACGGAATAGTTTTTTTATGAGATAAGCACAAAATGTTACTTATTTTCCACGAGTACGACGTTTGCAGAGATAAGGTATACCAGAGGGACATAAGTATTCCGCGCAAGTTGCATACTATAGTTTTTCTACGGCTATTATTATATCACTGAAAAATATTTTAAAATAACTTTCTCGTGTATTTATATTAATACAAGCAATAAGTTTAAGTATTACCCTTTTCAAATTCTGTTTTCTCAAAGATAGGTTATGGCTATATTATAGGTTTTATATCAGGAATAGCTTAAATAATTTAAATCTTAGGAGCGGTATCAGTCATAGTTCGATAGTAGACGAATGAATATGGCATACTAAGTAAAACTTTAAATTTTACAATATTTAATAAATTTCTTTGACACTTTGGTTTTAAGCCCCTTACATCTTCAATGCAAACTAGAAGGTTAAAAGTACTTTCTGGGTCAAAAAAAGAGTTAGAGGTTTTTCGGAACTGCTATATTTTAGTTTAGGATATTTTGAATGAAATAATAATGGTAAAGATAATTTGAAAAATATACTAATAATACGAATTGTCTACCAGATCTTCGATGGGCGAAGCTCACGCTCGAAATGCACTTTAAACTCTAGGACCCGTCTGGTTGGCATAGCTAGATATTAATAGGTAGAACTTAGGGATGGGACATCGATTGTTCAACACTGATGTTCACCATCAATGTTAACATCAAAAGGCTTTATCGATAATTAAAAACATCGATCGCGTGACATCGATGTTTTCAAAATCGAAAAACAATGTTAAATTTTTGAAAAAAAATATTTTTTCATGTTAAATTGAATTTTTGGAGTATTGTAAATAGACCTCTGTAATTTTCTCCTTAACCTAAGTAATTAATATCATACAGCAAAAATGTTGTCTTAGTTTTTATTACAAATAATAAACATTTTTATATAAATAGACATAATTTAATATTCATATTATTAATATTTGAAAATAGTTCTAGTCTCAAAAATCAATCAAAATAAATGTATAGAAAATATCAATAAATTCTTTGGTTTGTTAACGAACATAGGAATGATAGGAAACATATTAGCACAGCTACATTAAAAAAATGTATGTATGGGGATAAATTACCAACATAAAATATTTCCATTATTAATTATATACTTTTGATTTTGACGTTTCTGTTTAAGGCGACGTTCCGTAACCGATTCTTGGTTTTTACGATTCACTTTCCGTAACCTTCCGATTTATGAAATTGGTTTAGATTTTAAAACTGAAAAAAATAAAAATTATTATTTCAAAACATCGATGTAAAAAGTAAAAAACATCGATGTTTTATCGATGTTTTAAATCTGCAATATCGATAAGAAAAACATCGAACATTGAACGCCCAACATCGATGTTTAATAAACATGGATAATTATCGCCCACCCCTAGGTAGTACTTATTTGTATATCATCCGTGATGACAGTACTCATTGTCCAAAAAAAGCAGGAAAACGCAATCTACATTATATATCATTGTCGGAACTGAAGATATCTCATCCAAATACCCTAAACCTAGCGGTAAATTGAAAAAAGCATTATACAAATATCATAAAAATACACAAAACAACATAAAAAGAGAACTACTTGCTCACACACCACTGGTGCCAAATTTTACCCGAATCCCGAATAAAATACACAAATTAAAATTAATTGGATTTGTAGATTTATTTATTTTTAGCAATATGCCCATTGTAACCTTAAACTGCTTAAAGTTTCTTAAGCCGAAATAATATCGATTATATTTGTAAATACTTTGTTTTAATTTTTATTATTTTTTATTATTCCTGTTTATTTTTATGTTCAAATTTTTACTTTTAAAATTTAATATTAAAAATACTATTTCAGAAAATGGTCGATATATTTTTTTTTAAACAACTACAATGGTTTTCGAGTACATAATCATTCATCGATTATTTTGTTAATCTAGGAACCATACGAATAAACCAATGGCATAAACATTTGACATTTTCAATTTATTAGTTAAATTAAAAAAGTAATCTGCTAAATAATATTTCAGCACGTTTAATTTTCTTTTGTAATAATATTGTTCCTGAAAAAATAGTTCATTTCAAATTTCTATAATTTATTGATAATATTCCGTTAATATAATGCATTTCAATAAAAACGAGCTATCCCATTTAATTTCGTTATTTGTAAAACAAGAAAGAACTTCTGAAACACGTTAATTTTTATTTTTAGAGAGCCACATTTTTGTGTCAAATTTTACTTGTTTAGGGTTATTATTATATTAAATGGGAAAGGGGTTCAAGTAATACTTCATCTTAAAAAGTTTTAAATTCTTTCTTTAACAGACTTCAGTGTTTTAAAATCGGTTAAGTAGTTTTCGAGAAAACGTACTCTAAATACTTGGTGCCTTTAGTCCATCTCTACTTTTTTAATTTTTTAAATATAAAATAAAGTTGGTAGGTGATATAGTGCATACTCTAAATGTGCAATATTTCATAAATTCAGCTGTTTTCTGTTACTTTGGGACACTCGGAATATTATTATTTATTTGGATATATATTTTTTGAAAACTCTTATTTTTCTCCCTAAATTTAACACAATTACAACAAAAGTTTCTCATTCTCTAAACAGTGTGTTTAAACACTGGTATCGAGAATATTAATTATCACGCTTAATGTGCTACAAATATATTCCCTACCCAATAACAACATAAATCCAAAAACATTCAAAAATTTCATTAGTAAAACATCATTCTGAGGTAATGACACTCCGCTTGCAACTTTTGGACATCTAACCTAAAATATTATAAATGAAATAAAACGTTAACTTTGGACCAAGAAGTCCCATCGATTTATAGTTACATCTATTTTCCCGTGACTCCTTGGACCAAAATTTACAGTTTTATCAATAATAAAAAACGCTAAATCAAAATTTTTGAACATATTGACAGGTTAGATGTACAAAAAAATAGCCAACAGAGTGTCATTGTACTTGAATGGTATTGCCTATTTAAATAAATAAAAAAATATACCAAGTGTCCCATTTTAAATAGGAAAGTAAAGGAAACTTCTGGCTAAACCGGAAGTAACAGAAAACAACTGGAGTACATGTGCATTATTGCATATTTAGCTGATATACCAAAGTAACAAATTTTATTTTTATTTAAAAATTAAAAAGTTACAGGCGCTATATTTTCTCAGAATATATTGAACCCATTTTGAAAACTAAAGTTCATTTAGGAAAGAATTTAAACCCTTTAAAAATAAGATATCACTAGACCCCCTTTCCCATTTAAACTTTTTTACTTTTGGGTTGGTGGTGGAAGGGAACAGCCCCAAAAAGTAAATTTTACACAAGAATGTGATCCCTAAAATGAAAAAAATTGATGTGTTTCGGGAATTTTCTATAACTTTATAAATAATGGAATTATAGGGAAGGCTCATGTTAATTGGAATGCCCTGTATATCGCTTCTAAATCAACCTACTGACTTAAAACGGCTCACATAAAGAACCAATTTTTTTCTCGTTTTCGCTTTTCCTTATATCCCAAAAGAATTAATTTTCATTCCACCTGAAAGCTAAATACACAATTTTACCCTCTTTTGCCCACAACCCCAAATAAGGGATGGTAACAGGTTGGAACAGGTTCTATTCATTCAAAAGGTCTAAATATAAATTTATTTTTATTACGGTTAGAGTTTTTGCATAGTATAATAGACCAGTGCCGAAGCCTTTAAAAGACGTAAAAAGTACAAAAAAAATAGTAGGATAAAACCCATTAAAAAAGGTAGAGAAATTTACAGAAATTAAAGGAAATTTAAAGATTTAAAATCGGAAAGGGAGAGGAGGTGGTAAGTGTAAAATATGGTTTTTCTTGATTTCCGGCAAAATTATAAGTTCTATGGAATAAAGAAATGGTAATGTTGTAGGTAATAAGAAGATCTACAACTTTTGTGTATACGTTTTTTTAACATAACCTCCAAGTTTTTGTTTTTTATAATAACTTTTACAAAAAAAAAACATTATTACAAAAAATTTAGGAAAAACATACTTTTGCATGTTCCAAATATACTAAAAATAAAGGCATTTAAAAAAAAATCGATTGTCTTTTTGTTCGTTGAAATCTCTACTTTCTGATGGTGTAAAAAATATACATTGCAATAGTACATGTATTTTTGCAAACACTAATTCGGGGGTAGGGTTGCCAGGCGTCCGGATAAAGCCGGACATAGTTAGGCTTTTTGATTGCCTGTCCGGCCAAAATTAACGGTGCCGGCCTGTTCAGCTTTTGCGAGGTTTTTATATTTTAAAATTTGCAAGTAATAATAATTATTTTTATTGTAAACCTTAAAGATATTGTGATAAGTTTTGATTGTTTGGAGAAGAAGTTTTGTTTTTGATAGAAAATTTATGACAGGAAATAAGACATATTTGAGCAATTGCAATAAATTAAAATTATTAAAAAGGATTTAAAAATGTTTACCTAAAATTTGACTTTGACTGACTAAGTACCTAAATAGATTGATATAAAACACTTGCACTGGTTTTGCAATCGATTTTATTTATATTTAGTTAGAATTTAGGAAGATATATAGTAAATATTTAAAAAAGCTTTGGTTTACATTCATTTTTTTACACATAAGACATAAAATTCTCAACAATGTAGGGTGTCCGGCTTTTTACACAAATGGTAGGTCAAATTCGTAGGTCTTTCCGGTCATTAAGTATGGCGACCTGGCTGGCAACTCTATCCGGGAAGAGTTTTGCTGTTAGATTACAAATTTTAAATTTTTAAATTTAAAAAATTGTTAACATTTTTTGGTGCTTTTTGTATTTTATTTAACTAACTTACATCAGAATGTATATGTACAAAAGAATGGAGGGTCACATTATACAGGGTGTATCATCTTGAAATTTTATTTTCCTTAAATCGTTATGCAAATATCCAGAAAAATCATTAAAATATATTTGAAAATGAAAGGATATAAAAGTAAACTGTCTAAAAGTAAACCAAAACTCCCTATTTTATATTCCGTATTTTTGGATCAATACTGTGTGCCGTCTACAAGGGTGGAAACATTCGACACAGTGAGACAAAATATCAGCTGATACAAACATGCCAGCTACGTTGGGTGATTTAAGGAAAAGCGTGTCTTACGTCATAAAACTTTAGACACATTTTAATAGGGTTGGAAATATAATGAATGAAACAAATTAATATAATTATTTGCACCATAATAATAAATCGCATGCCAGCCTTGGTAGTTGTTATTACATAAACCAAAAAAATCCTTCCGTAGCGCACTGAACAGAGCTTTTGATCTTGTAAGCCAGAAGTCGCCGGTTCGATTCCCAGCTGGGACACATTTTTGAATAGTAGTTATTTATAATGACGTCCGTGGTGGCACTACTGCGTTGTCTAAAAAGGTGCTTAAAAAGGTAAATACTGCAAGCACAAATTATCGGTATTTTGATAATTTGTGCTGCAAGTTTCAGTGCTTAAACACCTTTGACGTAAAAGGGTAAAAGATGGGTACACCCACAGTACTCCGGTATTTTGGCATAAGTCTTTGTGGGCTGTCACAAAAATAATATTTAAAAAAACGTACATAATTTTTATATTCCCAAGCAGCAAGCAGACGTCTTATTGACGTCTCTTTTTAGTCATTTTTGGTTATATTTGGTCAGCAAAGACGTCATATGATGACGACAAAATGACGTTAAAATGACCTCCCTCAGTCACAGACAAAAGACGTCCCGTTAATGACGAAAAAATTGACGCATATACATTTCTTTTTTCAAAAGCCAAAATGCTACGATATTTTATTTAAAAATTGAAATGTGAAAAAACTTCTTACTGCTTGCAATTTCCTTGTACTGCAAGGTCACATCTCTTGGGACACTGTCCAACCTAAGTAGCTTTCCAGTGACGAAAATTTCTGTGCGTCGCGCTCCAGGGCTTAAAGCCCTTGATCTGCTATAAAAACTTAGTCACTGGATCGCATCCCTAGACAAGAAAAAAGAGATAACTTTTTAAAATTTTAAAATTTCGGTTTTTCTTTTTCTTTTGGCTTTATATTAATAATCCCTTTTTTAATATGTTATTCCATTTTAAAAAATACTTTAAAAAAGTCCCTCCTCTGTCAGTCACTGGAACGCCATAAAGTAGAACAAAATGCTCCTGAGCTACTCGGGAGCGCTTTATACGCGTCACTGGAAAGGTACTCTGGAGAAGCAGATTTTTACACTAGTCGAAGACCGATCTATAACTATTTTGTTCTCATCGGTACGGTGTAGGCGATAACAACAAGCTCCAAAAATTTCTATCAGAAGCGGAGATGTTAAATAAACGTAGTAGTTTATTGTCCATTACGCCATCTATCGGTAGAGTTTTTTCCTATTTCAATTTTGCAAAATTATTAGTCCTATTTTTCTGTCATATGATATTTTGGTTGGATTTGGACACGAATCATATAATGTCACAAAATGTTTTTGTCGGTTTTTCTAAACATGACATCATTAAATTTTTATGAGCTAGTATAACATAAAAAATGACATCGAAAAGACGTCGCTTTAACGACGTCAAAAACACGTCAGTAAAATGACGTTAAAATTTTGGTCTGATGACGTCTTATGACTTATTAATGACGTCATAATCATGTCAGCTTGCTGCTTGGGTTGTTTTGGGCGTTTTCAACAGAAATTTGTATATTTCGATCAAGTAAATTAACCATAAACTATTGTCGTCTAATAAAGGAAAGATAAAAAAGTAATAATACATTTTTGTTTAAAACAACTATTTCACTAAACGCGTCTAATTTCGACAGGTCTCGTGCCAGTTAAATATTAGCACATTCACCATCCTGTACAGAAGAAAAACAGGACTGCACTGTTCTTATAACTTTTTTTAAATTTCTACTTTTCTTAATTCTAATGAACTATAACGCCTTAATTTTTAAATAAGAATTCTGATTTTTTTAAATCCGAAGTTTTCCCAAATAAGGATTTTTTTGCTCTCAAAATATTTTGAGGTGATCAGTACATAAAAATGTTTTAAGAAACTTGTTTTTATTAGATGAGGTTTTTTTTGCTTTTCATTTTTTTTTTGTTGCTCCTTGATATTTGCACCCCCTGAATGTCATCCTGTCGGGGCCCATAATTAGGGCCCTACTTTAGTTTTTTGCCCCAGGGCTTCTGCTGACCTAGCTACGCCACTGACTGGTTCTATGTATTGTAGGATATTTTGGTTCCTTTATTACCCTTACACAATATTCATTTAATAAACCTAATATATCTTTTTAGGTTTTACCTTTATACGTGTGCAATAATAATAATTATTGTATACACACTGTATATACAAATTATATAGGTATTTTTCATTAAAAAAATACACAAACTTTTTTCTAATTCCTGTATTGTTGTCTTAAAAGCTAAAAATAGAAATGGAATTTTATAATGGCAAATTGGCATCTGATTTACAAGCCAAACATTTCAAACTCAATCTATTTTCAATTTATTTTGAACAATAAACATGCCACCTTTAATTCGTCCCGTGTTTATATCATGTTAATGTTTTTGAGTACGATAGACCAAATTAATTTTATATTATGGTTTTCTAATTATTCATTTATTAAATTTCAAAGTTTTTTAAAAATCTTGACCCTATTCCGTTTTTTTCTGTCAATAATAGTTGGCAAATGTCCAAGAACCAAACTGGAGACTTTCAGACGCCTTACATTTAATGAATTGGTATTTTTCTTTTTACCTAAAATTAATATTTATTGCCGATCTAGACCATACCAGGTACAAGTGTCCAAAAGAAAAACTCCCAAAGTCTCTCTTGTAACTTTAATATCGATACTTAGACCATCTATTAACAACTTAAAGATTCCTGCAAAAAATAACTTTAACTACAATAGTGGGGTAATTTTTCTGTAACCATGTATTATTTTATTAAATTTCTTATAAATCGTATTACATTCTTTAAAATGTCCAAGTTTTTATTCATTAGTTTTACATACTTTTTTCCCAAGTTGTATATTAGATGCATTATATAAATATTTGTTTATTAAGAATCGTACACCATTTCTTAAAATCTTTAAGTTTTCTGGCAAATTGTTTCCACAAAGGCTACAACATCAAAGTAAGTTCTAATGATTCCTAACTCTTTTGAGGCACCTATTTAAAGCACTATTTTATTACTTTTGTACAATGGTTACAATATTAATGTGTACGAATGCTTCCCAATCATTTTTACTATAAATACAGTAACTAAATAAGTAATAATTTTTCTACTTTGGTATAATTTTAAATAAAAAAAACTTTACATATTTTTTTAGCTGTACAACATAAAGTGTTCACTAAGTGTGTTCTTTGATAACAAATTAGAATTATTGTCTAGGTAGCTAAAATTACCAAGAGTATTTTAAAATGACACATTGATATCTCATTAACAAGCCAAACGTTTGGAAATTATACACATCAATCCGTGTTAATATTTTTGAAAAATTATAACCTAAACTATTTTAATAATTGTGGTTTCTTAATCAAATATTTAATTTAGAAAATTTCTTGAAAAAAGCCATGACCGTATTTTGTTTTCATCTGCTCAAGAAAGATTGGAAAACGTCCAAGAAGTACACAGGAGACTCTTAGACGCTTAAATATATAATGTGATAATTATAAATTTAATTCAGTTTATTTTCTTTGCCAAACATATAACAGAAATATGTAGAGAAATGTTTATGTACTATTAATGATTTTTTTATGCTAAGAACTCACGCATTGCAAGAAATTATTTAAAGCATACGTCAAACATAACAAAAAAATCTTTTGTAGTTAAGAATAAAATAATTTTTTGCTACCCCCTATAAAGTGATTTAAAACTAATTACAGAATTAACAAATAAGTAGATAGTTGTTATTTTGTCACCCGTGTTTAAATTTTCAAGGGTCAATTGCACTTAAGCTGGCACGAGTTTATACCTCAGAACCTTCCTGCATCGTCCTGGCGAATATTTCGCAGAATATTTTCGAATGATAGCTAATTTAACTAATGTTTATTTAAAATGGCAGTTTGCGTATGCCTAAACTAATATTTGGGGCATTTCATGCGAAATGGAAAAATGACTAAAATTTTAAAAAAGCTGTCATATTAACAAAAACAATAGCAGATACTTTAAACTTGGGAGTTGAAATCAGGATTGAAAGACCTTTAAAATAAGGTATCACTCGACCCCTTTTCTATTTAAGAATTTGGGGTGAGTCTCACCCCTACTAAAGAATTGCAGCTCAGGAAGTGAAAATCGCAAAAAAATGTTTCTCCCTTAAATTAAAAATTGACGTATCTGAGCGTTTTCCTTATATGACCTGAAGTACCCAAAAATTAGATCTGTTTCGTTTTCAACAATGGCCACCTTGTATTTATTATAATAGTTTTTTTATTTATTGTAAATAATTGATCGTTAAACACATAAATAATAATGTTTATTAGGTAAACATAATATAAACGTGTTCTTAATTAACAACTTCATGTACACACTAGTCACAATTAAAAAAAAATGCTTTTACGTAGGTAATTAGTATAATTATTTATAATAATAAATGTATACAGAATAAATTTTATATTGAGAAAGCAATTATAGCTTATATAATTAGAAAAATTCCAAAGTCAAATGTCCCATCAGTCACTATGAAATGGCCCATTTAATGATTTGTATTTTGAAAGTTGAGAACATTGTTAATTTCCACCAGTCCACGAAAAAATTTAACAAACATTCCAAGAAATACAAAGATAACACAACTGTGTTAAACGAGTCGTTCATATTGGAAAATATGTTCCTAAAAATGTATCTAATAGTTTATTTTCCACTCGTAAGAAAATTTACTTAATAAAAATATTAGAGCATGTGTTTCGCCGAATTTGTGTAATTGCCGATTTCATGTATACTCTTTCGGCAAAATTTTGCTTAATTCGTGAAATAGGCAGTAGATTGACTGATTTCTGGTAGGAAGCAAAACTGTGTCCTAATACGTGAACTTGGCACATACAATGTCTCCCCGGAGGGACTTAACTATACCTGATTTTTTTTTTTTTTTTGATTTTTATTGTTTAGGAAAAAAGTTTTTTTATACAAATTTTTGCTTTGTCTAAAATGCTTAAATGTATAATAAAAATTGCCCTATTTTATACATAGTGGTTTAAAATCGCGAAAATACGCATTTGCCGGCCACTGTATAATACGACAAAAGCTATTTTTTTACTAAAACTTAAACAACACCGTTTTGTTATTCGTATTTCAAATATGAAACTAAAAAACACCATAACTTAAAGTAAATAAGAAAAGTGTGTTTATTTTTAAAAGGACGCTTTAAAATTCCAAGCAGCTCTTTAAAAATACTTTATTAAATACCTCTTTGGAATGGTTTACATAAAACCAATTGTTATTTATAGAATGTAGGGAAGTGATGCTTGACACCTGTAAAATATATTTCTTGTGTCGAGGCTTTTAAAAATGTAGCGGAAACTTAAAAAATATCTTAGTGTACTAATTAACAAAGCAGAATGACTTATTTGTCGGGGGTTACAAAAATAGCTCTTGATTTATGTTGAAGACAGGTATTTAAAAAGATCAAACCACAATATTAAATGTTTTTTTAAATTCAGAAGCTTTTTTGTTTCTATACCTTATTAATTTAACAGCTTTTTTACAGTTTAAAAAAATATATATATTTTTTATACAGTATGTCAGTATGTCGGTGAATGAGCTTTGCAGTGACGCAAATCAACAAAAAAATTAATGTTCAAGAAAGTCGTATCAGTCAAATGTTTTTTTCAAAAAACAAGGTTCTTGTTAAGATATATATTTTGTCCTAAACAAGGACTCTAAAATCAAGATCAAGGCAAAACTGCTTTTACTTTAAATTATTTAGCAAAGTGACACATAAAAAGTTTTTTAGAATAAAATTAGCATTTAATATTAGAAATGATACATAGTAGAAACAAAATTTTTATTTTAGTATTACAGTTTTTTATGTTTTTTTAATATAATCAAAATGTTTAATGAAAGTTGTTTTCATTAGATGAGGACCTTGGCAAGACTCAAACGTATTTTTGGTCCATTTGTCCATATGCGGATAAAGTGGCGTAAGCCTGTGTGCGACAATTTTGTCGGGCTCAAAATAAAGTTAGCAAATCGATTGTGGAAGTAAGCTTCTTTTAGGCCTGCTATACACTAGACAGCTTGGCTGAACTAGATTGACTGCGGAAGCCTACACGAAATCAGAATTTAAGTTGGGCACTAGACAGTCAACGATTCTCGGCTGTGACAGCCAACAGAATCGGTCCGCAGGCTAGAAGAGTATGAATACAGTATTACTCCTTGTTTCTATTTCGCTTCTTTTGACCTAAACACCTATTTTAAAATATCTTTTTATAAAAAGTCAAAGAAACAAATAAAAACTGTTTCCAAATATTTCGTTTTTTCGTGCAATTCCAAAACGTTTATTTTTTTTGAATTTTTAAAACAAAATAATTTTAATTTATATTTAATAATAACAATTTATTTCTTTTTATCTTTGGATAAACCACGAAGACTAAGAGCATAAATACTAACGTACCGTGGGTGTCTTAAGCGAGGTAAGAGGAAGTTTGTTGACACGGGACTTAAATACTTGAAGATTTTGGGGAGAAGGAAAGACCTTCGCGGGCAGCAGGCTCCACAATCTAGAAACTCTAGGGATAAAAGAACGAACAAAGGGGAAGTTCGGGGCCTGTCCAGTTGGACCATATAGGGATGCATACGCGCAGAACCACGAGTTTCTCTGTTGGGAACCGTGAGTGGAGGAAATATACTGGACAATTCATCAGAGCAGAAGCCATGGAAGTACCTATAAAAAAGCGTTAAATCTCCCACAGCCCGACGATGGGCAAGAGAGGAAAGCCTTTTTGTAAGTGAAGGATCATTAATGGGACGAATAGCTCTTCTTTGAATAGAGTTAAGAATGCTTAGGGTTGTGGGGGACGCCATGTCCCAGATATGAGAACAATATTCCAAGCGAGGTCGGATTTGGTACACATATAAAGTGTATAAATTAGAAGGGGAGAAATACTTTTTGGCTAGAAAGAGAAATACAAGCTTTGTTGAGGCTGCCGTGGCTATAGATAAAATGTGTTTATGCCAGTTAAGGTTACTTTCAAATGTGACGCCCACAAGATTGAAGGTGTCTTTGCTCTGTAAAACTTGGCCTCTCATAAGTAGAGGATGAGTATTTGATGACTCTTTTCGCGACAAGGAACATGATTGTGTTTTGAATGCATTAAAATGGACGAGATTTTTGGCGCCTCAATCCATTATTAAATTAAGGTCCTGCGAAAGAGATATTTGCATCGCTCTGCGTTTGTCTTCCAAGTCAGGTTTAGTGATGGGTTTAGGAACCTGAAAACTGGAGTGAAGGGTACTATCGTCGGCGAAACTATGAATGGAATTAGTTGTGGACGACAGAAGGTCGTTTATGTGAAGAAGGAACAATGTTGGTGCCAGAACTGAGCCCTGAGGGATTCCAGCATTTACTTGGTGAAAGCTTGAAGAATGGCCGTCCACAATAACTGATATACGACGATGAGATAGATAACTAGAGAGCCAAGTACAAAGTTTAGTTGAAAGACCATAAGAGGCAAGTTTATTAAGAAGTGCGGCATGCCAGACCTGGTCAAAAGCTTTCAATATATCAAGAGCAACGATCTGGGTCTCACCTAGAAACTCAAGAGACTTATTCCAGCAGTGTGATACGAAGGATAGAAGATCTGCTGTAGATCTTTTGTGGCGAAATCCATACTGCCGGTCATGAAAAATTTTGTGTTTTTCTAAGTGTAGTAGTGCAGAAAAGTGAATCTTTTAGAAGTTAAATGCCTGCAAAAAGTGAACTTTTCGCATGAGAGTAGAAAAATAAAATCAGCAGTACTTACCTCAATATCAATACTTGTAATTGAAGGAAATCTTTTCTTCGCAGACTGCGACATTTTGTACTATTTCGGATTACTCGTAAACTAATACTAACGGTATAAATATTTCAAAAGAATATAAAATTACTGGACAAACATATAACAAACTATTTCTGAAAATTAATTTTAAAATGTAAATAACAACATTAAATTATTAATAAAATCTAACATAAAATATTAAGAAAACTTTGAAATGCATTGCGGTATTTAAGCAGATTTATTGCAGTAAACATTTGTTTTATTTCGGGATGTTTAAAAATATCACAATATTTTGTTGTAATTTTATGATATGTACAGGGTGTTTACATTAAGTATCCAATATTTTTGTATTCGTACCTTAAACTTTATTTGATTAGACTCAATTCATACTCGCAAGAAATGACTAATATTTCGTGCTCGTCCCATAATATACCTATTCCTAAGCAGCAAGCTGACGTCATTATAACGTCATTTTTAAGTCATTTTGGGTCATAGGACGTCATCAGACCAAAATTATAACGTCATTTTAATGACGTGTTTTTGACGTCGTTGAAGTGACGTCTTTTTGACGTCATTTTTTCGTCATACTAGCTCATAAAAAATCTAATGAAGTCATGTTTAGAAACCCGCCAGAAAAATTTTGCGACATCATATGATTCGTGTCAAAATTCAACCGAAATATCATATGACAGAGAAAATATAGGACAAAAAATAAGACTAATATTTATAAAATTAAAATGAGAAAAAACTCTACCGATAGATGGCGCACTGGACAATAAACTACTACGTTTATTCAACATCTTCGCTTTTTATTGCCTATACCGTACCGATGAGACCAAAATAGTTCGAGACCGGTCTGCGGTTGGTGATCTCAATTAACTTTGAAAGAAATATCTTCGGCTAGTGTAAAAATCTGCATCTCTAGGTTGGACAGTGTCCCCAGAAATGCGACCTTTCAGTGCAAGGAAATGCAAGCAGTAAGGAGTTTTCTCCTATTTCAATTTTCAAATAAAATATCTTATTATTTTAGCTTTTAATAAAAAGTATATGCGTCAATTTTTTGTCATCTTAAAGACGTCATTATGACGTCATTAACGGGACGTCTTTTGTCTGTGACTTAGGCAGGTCAAATTAACGTCATTTTGTCGTCATCTTATGACGTCTTTGCTAACCAAATGTGACCAAAAATGACTAGAAAAAGACGTCAATAAGACGTCAGCTTGCTGCTTGGGCTATTATTTATGTAGTATAAAATAAAATATGGTTGTGTTGCAAGTGGGCTAAGAACTAATAGTCCGGGCGTTAGCAACGTCGGGAAAACAAGAATTTTAGGTTAGCTGATTTTTTGGTATGTTGTTCACCCCCTTTTCGGGTAGATTCTTGACTGTTTGGCTGGCGGTAGCGGTTGCGTTTGTGCCAGCTGTGACCTTGATATTTAGAGCTATCACCTTGACAATTAGAGCTGTCGCTAATATGTCAAAAATGCAGACCATTAACATATATTATTGTTCCAAGTTTCATCAAAATATACCGAACGGTTTAGAAGTTTAAAGGGGGACGACTGTATAATTACGCAATAATAAAAGTGTCTGGTAATAAAAATATGTTTGGTAAACCTATCTATCGACAAGAAATTAAAAATTATGTTTCTTAAAATGTTTTCAAAACCTTAGATTATTACCTGTACAGTTAGGATGCGAACTAATAACCGTAACCACTACTGCCAGCCAGATAGCCCAGGGTCTATTCAGAAGAGGAAGGAGAACAACATATCAAAAAATCAGCTGACCCAAAATTCCTTTTTGAAAACGTTGCTACCTCCTATACTATAAAGGGGAGGGAGTGGTATAAATAATTCGTGTTTAAGGAGGTACAATCTTACGATTTTTTGACGACATAGTCAAAATTTATTAATTTGAATTTATGTTACATTAAAATACAGGATTAAAAGGATATTTGGTACAATTTTTATTAAGAGCACTTTAAAGTAAAAAACGCGATTTTTGAGAAAAAGCGGCATGTTTGTTCTTACAAAATTACAAATTTTAATAAATTAAAAAAATCTCTAGCGTTACTTTAAAAATTATAAAAAGAAATAGTGGTAAAAAAATTGAAAAGATTGGTTTAATAATAATTTGAACTTATAATAACCAAGTTTGAAACTACGAGTTATGGGAAAAGTGCTATAAAGTTCTAAGCGCTATAAAATTAGGAATGAAACGTCCATAAAAGTTTTGGATAAGAGGTTTTGGATAATCGCTGTGTTTTTGATAATTTAGCTCTTATTTATCTCCTAAATTTTAAAAAATATTTTTAAAATAACCTTCAGTTAGAAAATTAATTTAAAATAAAATGTTTAGAAACTATACCTTTTACTTTCTTACTTTACTCCCTTTTCATTAATTCCTAAATATTTTATTATTACAGCTAACTTTCCTCTGTCCAAGTTACATATTATATGCAAAATTTTAAACTGTATCAATGCGTATTATCACATTTTTTGTAAAGCTATTTGCTTAAAGGCAATAAAACAAACTTGAACTTAAAGCATTGCTTTTCAACAAATAGTTGTACAGAAAACGCAATATTACACGTTGAACACGTTTAAAATTTTTGCATAAGTAACTTGAACAGAGTTTAGAACACATGAGGCTTAAAAAAGGTAACTAAATAATAATAAAAATGTAATTAACTTGTCAACATCTTTATTTTAAAAAAGGGTATTAAACAGCAAATTAATAGTTGGCATTGTTTTAAATTAATCTTTTATTATATAGTGTAGGTTAAGGCTTTTAAACCCAAATTTTAATAGTTGTAGTTTTAGTTGTTGCACATGATACCAAAAAAAAAAATATAAAAGGAAATGACAACTAATCAATCTCTTCTTTAAAAAAAATATTAAAACTTATGACAATAAAATAAAAAAGGATCTTTTTAAAGCAAAATATTTTATTGGTATAGAGCTAAAAACTATATATTTTTGGAAATGGACGTTTTATCATATTTCTATATATATGTATTTCAAAATTTTTAAGATGTTAAATTTTTAAATCCAAAGTTTTATATTTATTAACTTATTCATTGTTGCATTTGGTACAAAAAAAAGGTATATAAGAAAAGATTAAAAAATAAATTATCTAATCAACTTTTGTTTTAAAGAAAAGTATATCTACAAATTCCTACAAAAAAGTATATATGAGCTTTGTAGCATATTTTGGTACCTACATATTTTAAAATTGTTTAAGAATTGTAAAAAAATATGCGTTTATATTAAGTCTATGCTCTTATGGATCCTAGTCTTACTAGGATCTGGCGTTGTGTTTATAAAAATTAAAACATTTTACGTTATATAATTTTATATTGAAAGCAAAAATTTTTATCTGCCAATAAACATAAATCCATCTTAATTATATCGGCCTCATTTTAAAAATAGTTAATTTATATCAAAAGGCTGAAAATATTTGGTGTGGCAGGGAATTTTTAAAAAATATAACACTTTTGCGTTGATGGAAACCATTTTGTTTCAACAGTTTCGTTTAAAGTGGCCTAATGGATTTTAAATTTATTTTAAAAGTTTTAATTTTATATTTCTCAGGCGTACTCTAAAATTTATTCGTTTACTTAGTCATTCACCATTACTTTTTCAAAATGACTGGATTTTTTATATTATTTTAAATATTTTATAATTTATAATTTTATTAAAATATAAAAAAAAATAATCTTTTTATTAAATTTACTTCTAACAGAATTTTCGCATTTGGCATAGGAAACATAAAATGAAAGTAAATACAGGGTGGCGCATCGAAAACGAAACAGACGCATTTACTGGCAGCTCAGTTTTTTTTGAAAAACGCTTAGACCCGTCGGTTTTGTTTTCGAGGGGGACACAAGTTCGGCAAAAAATCACGTTAGCACGTGCAGCCCCTGGGCAGGGGTGACACCAACCCTAAAATCTTAAATGGAAAGGGGGTTCGAGTAATACCTTATTTTAAAGGTCTTTCAATTCCCTTTATAATGATATAAAAATTAATGTACTTTAGTTCAGTAGTTTTGAAGATTTATTGATTTAAAGCTTAAATAAAACTAATACATCATCATTAGTGGAGATCAATACATTTGACAGCAAAGTAATTTAAAAATGAAGGATGAACTGACCCGTTAGGCAAGTAAATGTTGAAAATGGCCACCATGACTCTCCATGCAATAATAAAGATTTTGCTTAAAACGTTGCCGCACATTTTGCAATATTTGAGGAGTAATTTGAAGGCACTCATTCATAATTCTTTGTCGCAGGTCTTCTAATGATGTTGGCGGAGTGGCATAGATTTTGCTTTTTAAATGACCCCACAGAAAGAAATCCAAAGGTGATAAATTTGGCGATCTTGGGGGCCATTCAATGGCACCTCTTCTACCAATCCATCGACCTGGAAACGTCTGATCTAAATATTGTCGAACACGTAATGCGTAATGTGGTGGGGCACCATCCTGTTGGAACACCAACCTATTCTCAATGTACCGCCGATAATTCTGATTTTCAATTATGGCTGTTAAGGCAGGATCTATGGCGTCTTGCAGTAATTCCAAATACATTTCACCGGTCAAATTTCCGGGTAAGAAAAAGGACCAACTAAATGATCGCCAAACATACCAGCCCAAACATTTAATTTTTGTGGCTGCTATGTATGAACTTCATGATAAATTCTGGGATTAGAATCGGACCAATATCGGCAGTTATGACGATTTACTACGCCATTTAAGAAAAAGGAACATTCGTCGGAAAAGCAAGTGTTGAATAGAAAATGCTCATCGTTTATAATTCGTTCACTCATATCTTCACAAAATTGTAATCGCCGTTGGACAGTACGTCGACTAACACCACACACAGTGTCCAATTTACGGGTACTTAACGTAGGATCTACATAAACTTGGCCTATAACCCCCACTTCTATTGCTTCGTTCCTTATGGGATTTTCAATGTTGCGTTTTTTATTGGCGACTGACCCAGTTTCCCAAAATTTAGCTACAAGTTCTAGAACATATTTTCGATGCACGTTACTGTTCTCATGTCGCTCATTAAATATTTCTGCTGTTCTATTAGCGCACTGATTATTTCCGAAAAATATTTCGATCATTTCAACTCTTTCTGCCGTGGAATATACCATGGTTAATTTATGAAATAAAGCGTTAAAAGTTATTTTAGCAACAAAGTTTGGTCAAATCAATCGCAAACTAAATTCCTATTTAAAATAAGTACGAGATATTTCCTTATCTTTCTTGAAGAAATAACTTTTTTGCCACAAAAAAACGCTCCAATAGCTATTTTCAACAACAAAATGGTAAACAAACCATGGGCGTAGTGAAGAAAAGCATTTACTTATTAAGTAAATTATTTTAGTCAAATTTCTTCTGAAAGTAGTACAAACTAATCTGATGTACCTATTAAAGTCTACTTTAAGCTTTAAATCAATAAATCTTCAAAACTACTGAACTAAAGTACATTAATTTTTATATCATTATAAAGGGAATTGAAAGACTTTTAAAATAAGGTATTACTCGAACCCCCTTTCCATTTAAGATTTTAGGGTTGGTGTCACCCCCGCCCAGGGGTCTGCACGTGCTAACGTGATTTTTTGCCAAACTTGTGTCCCCCTCGAAAACAAAATCGACGGGTCTGAGCGTTTTTCAAAAAAAACTGAGCTGCCAGTGAATGCGTCTGTTTCGTTTTCGATGCGCCACCCTGTATTATACCAAATAGAGTAAAAGTTTATTTTGAATCTGTTCCTTCTTGTTGTCTTGGAGCTAGGCACTGCTCATAAATTGTTTTCATATGATGTTTGCACATTGACGATTTATACTCCACACAAAAATTGATGTTCAACTGACTTTTTGTCGGGGACAAATATTAAGTTTCTTTCGACTTCCTAAACTTCCGCAATCCGGTATACATATTGCTCGAAACTGTAACGTTAAGAGGCGTGTAGGAATCAGATGGACCCTCACGCGCAAGAAACGTGGTATTTTTGAATGAATGGTGTTTTTTTGTGTTTTTTTGTTACTAGCATATACCTAACAAAGGGTATCTAGAGATTTTTAATTGTAAAAAATCCTAAAGTTATTACAAAATTGACATAGCTGAGGGTCAAGTTGACCCCCGGGCGCTTACTAAAGGGTAAATAACCGACATTTGGAATGTTGCTGAAAATTGCTCTATTACATATTGCAAAATTTTAAAGTTTGCTCACCTAGGTATATCTTTGACCATGATGATTTTATTGTGTTTGCTTTTTATGAAAGAGACTTAAATTATTATTCCATCAACTTACAGCTCGCATAAGTCAATTTAAAAAAAATACATTTGGGGTTTTTGAAAAAACCCTCTTCAATTTTTTTATTGTTAATATTTCGTTAAAGTTAAATATTTTTCATTGTTAAAACCCAACGATAATAACACGTTTTAAAAATTATTTTTAAATAATTGTTTAATTTATTACAACTAAACTTGACGTACGAATACTATTTTTTCAGATTTGGAAACAACCCTATTTATTTAGAAATTGATCCCAATAATACTGATAAATAAAAAAACTTTTCTGAACTTTTTTAATTTTGTTCTTATTTTCTTTCAAAAAACATGAAAACATAGATTAAATTTAGATAATAACACAAAATTCTTGGCTTCAGTCATACGCTAAAATAGATTTCGTAAATAATAGAAATGTTTATCACTTGTTCACTTTTTAGTTTTCTTCCTGTGTTTACAGAAATTTGTGTTTCAGAAAATAGAACAGATTTTGTAGAAAGCTGCTTAGCTGACTGAGTAAACTCAAGCAAATCAAAGTCAAAAAGGTGCTAAATGAGTTCACATTTATAATTTGCTTAAAGTCAAAATAAATCTTATTTTAAGCTTTAGGTTTTTTTTAATAAAAAGCAATAGCCATATAATACTGTTATATATATTTTAAAGCTAATTTAAAATTATAGAGGGTGTTCATTTAAAAACTTACCACTCACGTTATGAACAAAAAGAGACAGATTTGAGAAAATCGCCGCAACACGACAAGATAATTATTAAGGGGAAATGTTTTTACAAAAAATTTAACCAACATTTTTAAATGAGGAGGATGTTAGGTAATACATCATTTTAAAGCTCGTGACGAGTACTTTATAACCCTAGAATATGAAGTCCATATCTTTACTTACTACAAATGGCGGTACAAATTACACAAATACCTGATTGAGGGCCGTATTTGCGAAACTAATAAAGTTAGATGTACTGTGGATGTGGTATTTTTTAAAATTCTTTTAAAAATCTCTTTAATGGTGGTACTGGTAATAATAGTAGGAGAAGAGCTTTAAGAAAATACTCCATTAAGTACATCTTACTTTATTAGTTTTGAAAATATTGCCATCCTAATCAGGCATTTGGGTGATTTTTAAAGTACCGCTATTTTGTAGTAGGAAAAGATATTTACTTTATATTCTAAGGTTATAAAGTACTCGTCAGGAGCTTTAAAATATTATATCTTTCGATCCCTTTTCTTAATTAAATAATTTTGGGGTGGTAGTCCCTGGGTGGTAAAGGAGCGCAGTTCAAGTTTTTGTAAAACATGTTTTCCTTTCATAAATATTCTGACCTGTTCCGGCAATTTTCTCAAATCTGTACCTTTTCGCAGATAACTGTAGTGGTAGATTTTTAAACAAACACTCTGTATAACTGAGTAATAACATAACATTTAAGACAACTTGTATTCATTTAGTGTTGTTTATGAGTATTTGAGCATGAAATTTTAGGTATAGCAATTATATTATTGATTTGGTTAATAAAAAGAAATGGTGGGTTTAAAAAAACTATTTTGTTTGTTTACATTATAAAATTTAATTAACTATTTTGGTACGTTTAGAAAAACTTTATTAAATTACAATACTTTTTAAATGTTTCAACAATCTTTATTAAGAAGTGTCGTTTGTCTAATGTAGGTACTTTTTAAAATTATTCTTATTTAATTTTAACAAGCATCATGTTATAATTTTAAAAAAATACTGGCTTGTCATCGAAATGTTTTTTCCTTGATTTTAAGTTTTTTTTAAGTTGGATACAAAGGACTATTATGAATCAAGGATAAAATTAAATGAAATTAACAAAAAATAAATAAATAAAGATTCACGTTCATAACTTAAGTTTTTGCTGGAGGCGGCAAATCTACTTTTTTGAAAAATTTAGATATAAAAATTTTCTTTACAAAAGTGTTTTTTTAGGCCAATAGGATGAAGTAATTATTTGATGTGTGGATGGAAAATCCTCGGTACGGCCTTGGTTTGCCAGGTAATTAAAAAAATATATTACGTAATAAAAATAATACACCGAATTGGATATTTTATTTAAGCAAAATATTATTTTAAAGTTATAATATGTCTATAAATTTAGTTAAAAGTTTTTGTATTTTACAATTGAATCACTAAGAAATGGCAACATCTTCCTTTACTAACTACTACAGGCCAAAAAATTATACCTGATTTCAAAAAATGATACCCACAACAGATATATTATGTAAACACCCCGTATATATGCATTACCGCTAGATTTTAAATAATCCAAACAATTTTAACATACACAATACAAAAATGTAAGTTTGTACTTTACAAAACTAAAAACTATTAAAGAAAGATGGCGGGTATACACTTTCCCGATCAGTCGTGCGTAATTTCGCGATTTTACGCACTGTTCGTTACTTAACTACACTTTTTTAAACCGACCGCGAAAGAGCAAAGCCGCTATGCAAAGCGAAGGAATACTAGCGAATTTCAGTAACTTCGTATTTTTAGATGTGTGTTTCGAATAAGCTATTTTAATCCTAGCTTGAAGTGGGAACCATTGACATAATACTGTCCAGATTCAAGCACCATATCATTATTTTCACTCTGCGGTAATAATAATAATTAACCTAAGGTTAATTTACCGTTTTTTTATTTTAATTAGTACGACTAAAAAGTATTATAATTCTCATCGCGTTAATAAACATCACGTAACTACCCATTCTTGAATCGTTATTTCCGTTAAGTTTAGGTGTTAAATAATTTTACAATACTAGGTATTATTGGGATTTAGCTTGCCATACACACACTTTAATAGACAAGCATAGGATTAATAGAGTGTATGTGGCAAGTTTGAATAACCTGCCCAGGCGACCGAAGAAAAATAAAATTAATTTC